>JAGKTI010022118.1:0-15416 GCA_018397915.1 Birgus latro | reverse complement strand
CTGGAAATTATTATGGGATTATATATATAAAATGCTTTTAAGCATGGTACTTTTATAAGGGCTTTGATTTATTAATATAGTGTCAGTAATAAAGTGAATTGAGTGTGGTTTCTGGCACGGAACTTTATATGAAGTGAAATGAGGTGGAAAATACCTCAGGGTTTTATACCTGTAAATACTTTATACATATTTTTTGTAATTAAAGCCTAGAAAAGCCATATCATTCTTTCACTTCTTCCAGTTCCCAGTTCTAAGCACATGTGTGTAGTGGCGTGTAGTGAAGCCACAAGTCGCGCGTTGCCGGTGTCGGGGTGATTCCGCGGTACCTCAGTATTAAATACGGGAGGATAATATTCCCGAGATAAATATCACAACGGCACCTAGGCAGCGGTGCGACATCTGGTAGCAGTGGTTGGGATCACAGCGCTGCAACATCTGGTAGCAGCGGTGGGGATATACTTATCTTAATTGTTATTCCCTACTTTGAGTAATTAAAGGAAACAACTTAAGGGAACTGGAAGGAAGAAATAGTGAATAGTGAATATTTTTCTTCTTTTTTAATTTGTTCTGTAAATGAGTGATTTTGATTGGGAGGACGATCTAAACCCAGTTGAAGAATTACTTGATTCAGACAATTCTGACTCTGTTTCTCTTGGTTTTGGCTTTGTTTCTGACGATCCTGACACAGAAGACTCTGACAAAATGACTTCAACACCTGTTAATCCTCACCCTTCGAGTACTACTGCGGGAGATATTGCCCAATTATCTCAGCAATTATCCCAGGCCATCTCAGATAATAGTAATAATCCCATACAACAATTGGGGGCCATGAAATATTTTTGTAGTTCAAAATTTTGCTCCTCACCGGAATATCCAGGAAAACGATTGGAGCCAGATGTTTTGATCTGGTTAAGTGATATAGAGATGAGGACCAATGATACTTCGAAGTGGACTACGAAGGGGAGAATGGAGGTAGCTAGGACATTTTCACTCGGTCCTGCACAAGAGATTATGGAGATTTTAATCCGGGGCTCTAATGATGATTGGGATAGTTTCAAAGGTCGTGTGAAGGACCAATATTATACTGAGGAAAGTCTAGAAACGTTACACCGGGAGTTACTTACGGTGAAGCGGGACCCCGGGGAAATTCCACTTCACTACTTCTACAGGTTACAGAGCCTGGGGGATAGGATTGTCACATTACGTGACACTTTCCGGGAATCAGTGGATCTCATCATTGTTAATAATTTTCTGGACATGTTTCCTAAGCAGTATGTTGCACATATTCCACAGAGCAGGTACCGTAACCCAGTAGAGATAGCGAAGGAAGGAGTCAAGTGGGCAGAGAAGACAAATTCGCCTCTGTCAGAAGAAAATGTATTGAAAGAAAGAAGACAGGGAACGATTGCTAGTGTGAACCCGAGTGCAGGCAGTGTTGGTGCGTCGCCTAGGCCAAAGGTTCAGCCGAACACTTGGGCGAGAAATCGTACAAGTGCGAGTGGCGGCACAGACACTCATCAAAGTTCACGCGGCAGTTTCCGTGACAATAATGATTGCCGTAGGTGTGGGGAGCCAGGGCACTTCGCCAAACGGTGTCGTGCGGACAGGCCCCTCCAACGGGGGAAATACGATCATTGGTCGCAGGAGCAGAGGAAAAGGATTAAATGTTTTCATTGCTCCATGGCGGGACATCGTGCTGAGCACTGTGCGGTCCGCGTAGATAATCCTGGACAGTCAGTAGCTAGATGCAGGGAATGTCAGAGTATTACGCATAGTACAGATCAGTGTAATTGGAAAAGGACTAAGTCACCCGAGGAAGAAAAAAAAAAGCCTGACGAGTCGGGTTAGTCATTGCCACAACGAGTGATGGAGTAGCGAAGTTGGCAGTGGTTAGAGGTATGTGTGGGAATTTACATTGTGATATACTTCTGGATACAGGAGCTTGTAAATCTTTGATTAGCCAACAGACCTATGAAATTGCGTCAGGGCCTGATACTGATCTCCGACCTTATCGAGGCGGTGGGTTGGTGTCCGCTAGCAGTGATGCAATGGACATATTGGGATTGGTGAATTTCCAGGTAGAATTAGGTGATAGGAAATATGATTTGTGGTAGTGAGGGACTTACCCTCAGCCGATTCCATAATTTTGGGAGTTGATTTCATATTCGCACATAGCCTAAGTATCACTGCCAACCCGCTATGTATAAAAGTCGGGGAAGAGGAACTTGATTTGGTGACCGAGGGAGGAAGTGTTTCTCGTGTAGAGTTCAATCCTTCCTTTGTGATAACTGAGACAGTTCCTTCAACCGAGGAAAATGAAGAAGTGGATTTTGTGACAAGTCAGTGTGTCACAAATGGGACAGACATTCTGGAACCTTACACAAATGGAGCAATAACGTTAAAGACAGCGTTAGGTGAGTGGGAGGTAGGAATGTTTATGCCAAACACTGGTAGTTCGATTGCGGCAGTGTTGTGGCCCGGCATTGTAAGTCCAGTGGATAATGGGGCAACAGGGGAAGGAACATGTTTTACTGTTGCATATGCGAATTTAACTCCTGACCGGATATTTATAGATGGAGAACTTAAGGTAGGTACTGTATCCCCTTATGAAGAAGTTAGGTAGGGGGAGGAAGTAAGTCCAGAGGGAGATCAGATCACTAGTGTAATGAGTGAGGATAGACTCCGGAAACTGTACACGGAAGTAGATCAGATAACCATTCCATCAAGCCGAGAAAATGAAGCATTAAAGAGGCTACTAAGGAAACACCCAAGTGTGTTTGCACTTCCCGAGGACCCGATTACGACCTCACCCTACTTCTATCATCACATATGTGCGGATGGACCGGTAGTAAACCGTAGGCCATACCGTATACCGACAAAGTGGCATGATCAAGTACGTAAGCAACTTGAGGATTTACGTAGACAGGGGATTATCAGGCCTTCTCGTTCACCTTATTCTTCTCCACTGGTTCCAGTAGTTAAGAAGGATGGTGGTTTGCGGATCTGCTTAGATTTTAGACATTTAAATAAGCAGATAGTTACAGATCCTTACCCTTTGCCAAATATTGAGCATATTCTTTCACAGTTAGGTGAGAATAAATATTTCAGTAATTTAGACTTGAAGCAGGGTTACCACCAGATATCTTTGGATGAGGAGTCTAGGCCTCTTACGGCTTTTTCCTCACCTGAAGGGCACTGGGAGTATTGCAACCTTCCTATTGGATTAAAAGATGCGCCGGCTTCTTTCCAGCATATAATAAATGAAGTCATGATTGGTCTCACGGGAAAGATAACCCATACTTTTCTGGATGACATTATCATTTATGGGAAGACGTTTGACGCTCATGTACATAACCTAGATGAGGTCTTGGGACGTCTTGAAAGGGCAAAGTTAACTATTAAATTGCCAAAGTGTAGTTTCTTTAAACAGAAGGTATCCTTCTTAGGTCATGTCATCACCACTGAGGGATTACACCCTCAGCCAGAGAAAATCTGTGCAATCCAAGATATTGCATTTCCTAGTACTTTGAAAGAACTCCAGAGTTTCTTGGGGTTAGTGAATTATTATCGCCGGTTTGTGGAAAATTTCTCCCAGATAGCGGCACCACTCACGAAACTTACTCGTGGGAAAAGAGATGTGAAGAACACACAACAGCGCGTGGAGTGGAGTGTGGAGGCACACCGTGCGTTTTGTGAGCTTAAACGAAGGTTGGCGGAAGATGTATTGCTAGCTTTTCCTCGCTTTGATAGACCTTTTGTGTTGACTATGGATGCCAGCGGTACGGCGATTGGCTCAGTTTTGCAACAGAAAGATAATCAAGGGTTCCTTCGACCATTGACTTTTTTCAGCCGTGCTCTGTGAACTATGCTACGATAGAGCAGGAAGAGCTGAGCATTGTTTATGGGTTGAAGGTGAACAGACCGCTTATCTTGGGTTATGAGATATTGATTCAGACCGATCATCGACCTCTTACTTGGTTGTTTAATGTAAATGCGACCTCAGGGAGGATTGCAAGATGGCAAATCCAGGTAGCCGAATATGACATCAAGGTTGAATATTTACCAGGGCAACAGAATGTCGTAGTGGATGCTCTATCCCGTTTGAGAACGACTCAGTCTAGTGATGAAGATGAAGTTGCACTGCTTGTGAGTGCAGGCACTGTGGAAATAGACACAATAGATTGGGATGTCACTGAGATAAGGCGACAGCAAGATGCACACCCAGTTTGGGGTAGATTAAAGAGTTATTTGCGGAATGAGACTACGGAGGTACCAAAATTGCCAGCAAAGTTAGACTGCTTTCATTTGTTGCCAGACGGTTTGCTCTATAAGAAGGAGAGTCGGTCATTTGGCATAGGGGAAGTATTTCAAATTGTAGTCCCAGAAGATAGCGTTCATTCTGCACTTAGACTTGCCCATTGCTTACCGTTATCTGGTCATGGTGGAACCAAGATTACTTTAACTCGCGCGAGACGGTTTGCATACTGGCCTCAGATGGAGAGAGATGTCGTGGAATTTTGCAAACGGTGTACCCAGTGTATACGTTCGAAGCGTTCGGGGGACGCCCCAGGCCCACTTCTCCATTTCCCCGATGTCACTGCCCCATGGGTCAGGTGTCACATGGATTTGATTGGTCCACTAAATAGATCAGAGGAAGGGCATTATTATGTCTTAACTTTCATTGATGCGATGACTCGATTTCTCGTCGCAGAACCATTAAAGTCTAAGTCTGCCGAAGAGGTGGCTAGAGTGTTTGTGGAGCGAGTCATTTGTATTTACGGAACTCCACAACAATTAGTCACGGTTCGGGGAACTGAATTTGTTAACAAGGTGTTTCAGGAATTGGCACGGTTGTTGCATATGAAACATGTGAACATTACTCCTTATCACCCATCCTCTAATGGATTGGTGGAGAGGGCAAATGGCACCATCATACAAATAATACGAACTATGGTGGATCAGAACGCAAATCACTGGCATAGAATGGTACCAGTTGCGATGATGGCCTATAACTCTGGATATAATCGGACTATCCGTGATTCCCCTTACTTCTTGCTGTTTCTCAGGGACCCGCAGGTGCCTTATCATGTAGTGCAGGACCCATCTTTGAAGTACAACCTTGAGGATATACCTAATTTATTTGCCACCATGGCGACAAAGGTTTTCGAAAGATGCCAGGACTTTCTCGATCGTGCGAGCACAGAGAACGAGAACAGAAGGGCAAAGCGATGTATAATGAAACCACTAATGGTAGGGGACCGTGTCTATGTGAAGACTGTTCCTGCCAGGGGGGTGCCAAGGAAATTGCAACCTTTGTTTTCAGGACCCTATCGTGTAGTTGAACGGGTAAATGATGTTGTTATCAAGGTTTGCCCTATACAAGGGGGGAAAGTAACAACTTTACACACTGACAGGGTGAAGGTGGTCAAGGAGGAGTGTATTACTAAGAAACGAAATCGTAATGCAAGAATGGCTTATCCTATTCATGAAGGTGGAGAGACTGGGGATGAAGGGGAAGGTGCAGGTGAGGAAATAAATGAGGAAGAAGGTATCCCAGGGCCTGTAATTGACTTCAGTTTGCCTCCTCCACAAGTAAGTCAGGCTACAGGTAATGGTGGAACTGGCAACTCGGCGGATTTGTTGCCAGCCGCCACTGAGTCAGGGCCAGTTACCACTCCCCCACACCACACCACACCTCACTTTCCACCACCTTGTAGATACAGTCTGCGGTCACATTCTAGTGTCCCAGACTACCCGTTGTGTATGGATAGACCTATTGAGTATCAGACTGCACAAGCAGAGGCACCTGGTGTGACTGAAACACAGACTGAAGTGACTGAGGACAACACAGGAGACATGTAGTTTTTACTAAGTGAATAAATGATAGTCAGGTGAACTTGTGGTTATAGTTTATAAATCTCTAGCAGATGATTGCTTGGGTTTGGGTGAGTCCTTCCCAATTGGAATCGATAGGCCCACGAGAGGAGACACCTGCCAACTTGGGATTGGTGTTTTCACCTGCAGGTCGTTTGATGATTACAGGAAATAACTACGTAGTTCCAGTTCTACTTAATAAGGAGGAGTTGTTCCAACCTTTGCATGTTGCTCGCGACTTGAGTGATGCCATATTGTGGAATATAGGCCACATGGATAATGGCAGCGCTCTAGTTGCTTCATTACGGACTACTGTGCATGCATTTCAAGTTGAATTTGATACTCGCTATCAGGATTTGAGCAGTTATATAGACTATCTCATGTCAGATCATCCATGGAGTCGTCGCTCCAGATGGGGTGCGATCGACAAATTGGGGCAGTTTGCCAATGTTTTGTTTGGAACAGCTACTCAGCAACAGGTTGATGACATTCATGCTAGATTAGGGAGCCTAGAGACGATGTCAGAGAAGGAGAGGTCAGTATTAAATGTTCATTCCAAGGTATTGAATGTTACAATTAGAAACGTGTCACACATGCAGGCAGCACTTTTGAAGATACAGAAGGCTGCCAATATTTCTTACAGTATCATACGATTGTATTCATTGAAAACCTTAGAGTTGGAGAATGAAGTAAAGATGTATGAGGCTTTATTTAACCTCCAACTCGCCCTGTCTGACATCATAGCTGATCATTTTAGATTTAAGTTGGGTATTCAAGAAATGCTCCAGGCTAGGCTGAGTCTAGATATGGTCCCTAACAAAATCTTGTTGGAATTATTGGGGAATATATCACTCAAGAAGCCAGGTTTAATTTTCCCAGCGAGGCCAGAATATCTAGCACTGTATCGTGACATCATCAAAGTTGTACCTCGAGGTTACATGTCAGCTGTGTGCTTTTACTTACTAATACCAGTGTTGGGTGACCCTTCTGATGTATTTGACATCTTTAGGGTCACCTCACTTCTTTACAGTGTACCTGCTACGGAGGTCTACGTGAGAGTACTCCACCAGTTTAACTTCCTTGCTTTCACAGAAGATCGCCTTCATTATGTGCTGTTTCAAGATTTCGCCAGTTGCAGGGACCACCAGGACTTGGTGATCTGTGAACCTTTGGGATCCGTCTATCATGTCGCGACCCCATCTTGTGAGAGTGATTCTTTTCTTAACAGAAACAATGCCACTAAGCTCTGTAGGAAAGAGATCTTAACTTCATTCGGTCCAGTTTTTGTGAAGCTGAAAAATTACTGGTGCTACTCTACAGCCCAGTCTTTGTATTTTACGTTGAAGTGCGATGTGAACAAAGTTAGAAAAACCGTGCAAGTTGTTAAGGGAGTAGGGAAATTGGTCTTGGGAGATGGCTGTAGCGCCCACAGTGAAGCCTTGATCCTTCCTGCTTATGCAACTCTTGCTATAGAAACTAAGCTCACTGTTTACCCCCATCTCCTAAACCTCAGTACCTCAGTCACCCATGCTGAACTTACAGCTATAAAGGACTTACCCACTTTAGGACCTAACCTTAACATTACTCCTCTGTTTCTGGATGACCTCCTTAAATATCAAAGTCAGTTGCAATTGGCTGAACCTCTCAAACCCTTCGGTTCTTCCACCTTTCTCTAGTACTATGTCCATGCTGGAATAGCTCTTTCTGGTTCTCCTGTCCGCATATATCCTTTATAAGTGTTACACTACTGGCTGTGGGTGTACATGTTGCAGACTAGAGTCCATACTCAGACGTCGACGTGCATGACGTGCACGGAACCCAGCTATACCCTACTCACGACGAGGACGTGTGACTTCATCTTTGGGGGGAGATATGTCGGGAAGCCGACAAGCATCCCCTCAGGCAGGTGTGAGCAGACACGCAGCTGTTGCAGGTGTGAAAGCAAATACACCTGCTGAACGTGAGTTTAGAGTGAAATACGGACAAAAGAGAAAGAGTAGAGATTTCGATGTCAATTCTGTGTATAGCTGTGGGCAATAAATATAGGGAGGTGGAATAAGGAAGGGAGGTTGAGAGGAAGAAATAAATGGAAGGGTAAATGGAAGGAGAGAAGAGATAGAGAGAGGGGTAATGGTGGTGTTGGTTAGTTGTTTATACAGAAAAGTGTTGGCTAGGCAGTTCAGACCGTGAGAGCGTGAGCTGACTACGAGACTTTGCGGTGCGGGAACCGAGCTGACGTGGCAATTTTGCTGGGGCCTCTATGGTGGATGACGCGGGTGGTGTGTGGATGAGGGTGGTGGATGAGTGGGTGAAGCCATCACCCACCTCGCAACCATGTGACCTGCTGGTGAACATCGGCAACCCTTGAGGCCAGAAAGGGGTACGGACCTCATTTGAGACTGGAGGATAGAGCAGAGCCGTGTGTTACATCGTGGCAGGAAGACGCAGCTTGACGTGGCCTGGAGCGGGAGACACGTCGCAAGGGACGTCGCTGTGTAGCCGAGAGTAAAAGTACCAAGGGGCAACATGAAAGCACTTCTAGTAATAGCAAGTTAAAAGTACATGCTTGTTGTAATCGTGGGTACAAACTGGCTAACAGTACTATTATATTTGTCTGTCGTCTGGGACTAGTAAAAAGGACTCCTAGTTAGAAACGGAAGGAGCAAAATTTTTAAATGTGTGAATGTGTTTTTCTTGTACTAATGTAATAGTGTGGCTTTATATATATGAGTGACTAAAGAGAGTGCTTTGTTTGTGACAGCACTGGAAATTATTATGGGATTATATATATAAAATGCTTTTAAGCATGGAACGTTTATAAGGGTTTTGATTTATTAATATAGTGTTAGTAATAAAGTGAATTGAGTGCGGTTTCTGGCACGGAACTTTATATGAAGTGAAATGAGGTGGGAAATACCTCAGGGTTTTATACCTGTAAATATTTTATACATATTTTTTGTAATTAAAACCTAGAAAAGCCATATCATTCTTTCACTTCTTCCAGTTCCCAGTTCTAAGTACATGTGTGTAGTGGCGTGTAGTGAAGCCACAAGTCATGCGTTGCCGGTGTCGGGGTGATTCCGCGCTACCTCAGTATTAAATACGGGAGGATAATATTCCCAAGATAAATATCACAACGGCACGTAGGCAGCGGTGCGACAGATGTTCCACCTTGACTCATTCCACAGGTACAGTTGTTGGGTGAAGAAGATGTCCAGGACCATTGATTGTCTCTGCTGCATGCTGCCACTTCTTCTCCTCTGCCCTCGTCACCTTCATTATTGCATTAGTATGTATTATTATTATTATTGCTTTAAACGTAGGTACAGTTACACTACAACTGTCACACCTACACCGTGTATCACATACACCACGCTACATAACAATTAGTTGTAAATGTAAATGTAGCGAACTTTCGCTCAGTTTGACCTGAGTACAGGATTTTTCACTGTCGTCTCAGAGTTTATCCCTCAAGCTTGCTTTTCTTAACGTAAATACGAGGTTTTTACGCTCATAGGCGACAATGCCTTTCTCCTGTAACAGGATAGTACACACACCACAGTGTGAATCTTGTGTGACTGAGCTAGGGTGTATATATACTGTATATAATGTCAAATTTTACCGAAGTAAAATTTGATTTTTCTGGGGCGTTATGTCACGAATTTTCTACATCGTAAAATTATGTAACGTAAATTGTGACATCGAGTGATTTTGCGGGAGGAACGAATTATTATGAAATGTACGATGTTTTGCTCGTTGTCTCAAACCGTCCGTTCGCATGCTTGTATTCGCATCAAGTTGTCAAAACTTTCGTCATTCTTTCGCGAGTGATTGTTTTTATGTGCTGGCGGTGCATTCCTCTGAGCGATAATTTCTGAATTATCGTTTCCGCCTCCGGGCCGTTACGTAAGGCCACACCCTTTCACACGCTCTTCATGTCGGGCACTCAAAATCAGAGTTAGTCTGTCTTGTGGCCACGGATTGTCCGGTTGTGCCTGTACAAAAGCTCGAGTGATCACTTTCTTAGTGATTTCAGATCTCAGCTTGTATTGGCGTGTATTCCCGAAACTCCCACCTGTTGGTGATCGACTTCAGCACGGTCTCATCTATACTGATTAGTATTTTCTTTTGTTTCCTAGGCTTAAGTTTTGGGGTTACTTAGCTGTTTGTCTGAGTGTTTGAGTGAGTGCATTTCCCTTTCTTTAATTTGATTTGGAGTCATGTAACATAAATTTATTTCCTTGTATTCAATAAATTTACAGTTCGTTTTTTTTTTTAGCTTTTTAGCTTTGTTAAATGTAACAGTCGTGTTTAATTTTCCCACATATTTAATACAGTTTTGCTACTCCACGTTAGCACAACTCTTTATATTAAATCACGACTGGTACTTAGGCCAGCTTTTGGCATTAATCCCTAAATCCGTTGTACTAGCTAGGAGTTTGGCTCAGCCAAGACCCTGACTATTATTATTATTATTATTATTTTTGAATGTTAAGGGGAGAAACTAACTTTCTCAGAGGCCAACGGTACAATATTACAGCCTACTTGAGCGTCTAGTCTCTGCTGTGTACCGTTGAGAAAGTCTATAAATTCTCGACTCTAGAGAATTGGCGAAGTAAGCCAGCATAAAGTGAAATCGCTACTTGATTTCACGAGTCTACTCTCTCGTAATAAATGACTCGATAGTCATTCCTAGCACACATAACTATACATTGTATACTCGAATTATACTATATTACATTATCCTCCTGAATTACATTTTCTTTTGAATTACATAAATTCCCCCTGACAAGTGCTTTGATGAAATTAAGATCTTTTTAACGGGAAATGGCCAAGCCTATCCTGAAATGAAGAACAAAGACTGAATTGTAAATCTTATGTTTCTCTCAGATATCTCCTTTCACCTCAACGACCCAAATCTTCGCTTCCAAGGAGCTGGACAGACTTTACTGGATTTGTATGATACATGGAAGGCATTTGTGGCAAAGTTTGCCGTTTTCTCATTGGATATTAAAAATGGATCTTTCCGTTACTTCAAAAACTTTAAGAGCTTATCTGCAACTCATCCTGTCAACAGTGCTGATATTGAAAACTACGTGCAGGAATTAGCCAGAGTTGTCAGTCAGATTTCAATATATACAACACACTGGCCCAGTGTTTTCATTTTTGATCAGACTGGACAACTTTAAAAATAGCGACTTGGAAGTGCCTCTGTTTCAGTGGATGGAAACTGAGGATATGGAATTGCAGTTGATTGATTTTCAGGCATCCTCTTTATGAGCAGCTAAATTCAAGGAACATCAAGAAATACTGGAAACAACTGTGGACGATCGTGGAGCCTCCATTCTAAGCTGTTGGGCATCACTGCCTAATAAATTCAACTGCATGTAGAAAGTTGCTTTTGCATTATTACCAGCCTTTGAATATACGTATCAGTGTGAGCAGGTGTTTTCACACCTGAAACACATCCTTAACCCTCACCGTGCAAGTTTATAACGGATCATTCTGAGGGCTGTGTGAAGATCAAGGTATCAAAATATTCGGCCGAAATATCAATTCTGGCTAAAGGAAAGCAGGGGCAAGGATCACATTAAGGAGATTAGTAGATATATGTATAATTTATTCTAAATATTCGTTTAACAATGTTTGCTGTACCACCAAAAGTCATACCTACCTACTCAGTTATTCATTTTGCATACAGATATGTACTATACACCACAATTAGACGTTTCCATGTATATTATTTATGTTCACGATGTAGTCATTAAGGACGCTACACTGTCGCTACAGTGTTTGAAAAATTTTACCTGCCATGCAGAGTGGCGAAAAATTTGGCTTTATTTATAAACTGGCACACTATGTTCAAAAGGTTGCCAGCCCCTGGTTTAGTGGGTAATTAAGGCTCTCCAATCGGATTGAGTCTGTGTAGGTTTATATCCAAGGAGTAGTTGTGTTTTATTGCTCACTCTGATCTTAAATGTCAGGACCAACTTCTCTAGCCCCGGGATCCTGTGCTCCTCATGGGGCAACACAGGACTGGATGATGGATAGATGGAAAATTCTCCTGAAAAATCTGTCTTGACTTCCAGCAATGTACTGCTCAAAAGAGAAGCTGTTTGCCTGCTTCAGCAACATCGTGATTACTTGTGTCCGATGATACATTGTAAATTTTCTTTAGTGCTTTATGGTAAGCAACTTCGAAGGTTTTGAAGGTATTCGTCCTTGCTATAATGTTTACTTTCCATAAAGCCAATCTATAATCCGGAAGACAATAAGCATTAAATAGAAATTTGAGAGTTTCTACTGTTACACCCTTAAAGTTTGTATAAACAAAATTAAACTTAGCAAAAAACTTGTTCAACCGAAATTCAGCACCTTTATGATCCCTTTTGTTACGCTATAAATAATGTCCTAGATATTTGTAACTGTCAACGACATCAGACTCATCTCCCGTTATTACAACCGTGCGTAAATTTTTACCAAACACTCATCTTCCAAAAATCATGAATTTTGACTTATTTACACAAAACTTTAAGTTTTCCACTGAATCTTTAGATTACCATATATAATATCCAAATCACTTTGTTTACTTGTTGCCAGCACCAAGTTATCTGCATAGGTCATAATATTAGTTATAACTATACCAAGAAAATAGCCAGATCTCACTCCTGTAATTTCATACAGCAAATCATCTATGTACAGCTTGAAAAATATTTGATAAAATACCACCTTGTCTACCAACATCATCATCCGGACCTCGTTTCCCACCCTAGGACAGTGTGAGGAGTAGCAACGTCCAGACAGCCCAAGTTTGCCCAATTCAATGGGCCACGCTTCCAGTCACTCATGTCCCCGAAATCGTGGCTCTATCTGGTACGCCAAAAACATTCACCACATTCTGCTGCTTCACATAAACGTATTCTATTGAGTCAGTCCGGACAATGTCACGTTAAAAAGAGCTGTCAAATCCCTCATTATGCACTTCTCACAACATTCATCCAGCCAGCACGATCTCTTGTCAGTCCCCTAGTCTCACCTACTTCCATACCTCTCCTCCCTAAACAATCATCCACCATATCCCTCCACCTTCTCCTTGGTTTATCTTGCCTTCTCCTTCCTTCAAATTCGCTCAGATATACCTTTTTCACAACTCCTTTGTTATCCATTCTCTCCATATGACCATACCATCTCAGTACACTCTCTTCTATTCTAGTGTCCACTGCCTTCCTCACTCTTCATCTTTCACAAATCACATTATTTCGTATCCTATCCACTCTCTGTACTCCACATACATTCCTAAGCTGTCCCATGTCCACTGCTCTTACTCTTGACTTTTCGTTTTCATGCCACCCGATAGTTTCTCATCCATATGTTCAAGTATTCACTAACACTCCTTCATGTAAATCTCGAGAAGCTGCTACACCCAAGCCTCTGTTTCTTATCAAGGCCTTCATAGCACCAGCTACTTTACTTCCTTGTGTCACTCTACTTTCCACTTCTTTTTAACGTTTTCCTCTCTTTTCTATCACTGTACTCGGGTATTTGGACTCTCTCACAAATTCCAGTCTCTCCATTCTCTGTAACGTCACATTGGGAATCACCTTCTCTCTCAATAACCATCATTTTACTCTTTCCTGCATTTACTCTCAAGGCACGACGCTAACTGACAATAGCAAAACTCTGCACTAGTGTACAAGGTTCTTGTCCGGTATTTGCTACTAGTACCGCATCATCAGCCTACAACAAATTTGAGATATTTCATCCATCACCATTCATTACCAACACCATTCCTCTCTCCATTACTTGTGTTTTCATCCATCACCATTCATTACCAACACCATTCCTCTCTCCATTACTCGTGTTTTTCTCTCATCACTCCATCCATATGTATATTGAACAACCTTGTCGCACGCCCACACTGATCGTGAACCATTCAACCCTTACACATGCCTCACAACCATCATAAAATCTCTTGACGGCACCTAGCATACAATCTACACCATACATGCACAAAACCTTCCACAATCCTTCTCTGTCTACTTTGTCGTATACTTTTTCGAGATCCATAAATGCCATACTCACCATAAAGTCCTTCTCACAAGCCTCCTGCACAATCTGTTTTACTGGAAATATTTGATCCACACATCCTCTCCCACTCCTAAACCACCCTGTTCATCACTCAATAGGACTTCTGATATCTCTCCTACTTTCTTTATGATAATTTTTCCATATATCTTCCCTACCACACTCAATAAACTTATGCCACGATAATTCTTGTACTCACTTCGCTCACGTATATTTTTGTACAGGGGAACAATCACAGCCTTTTTCCACTCTGCTGGCACAGTTTCATTCATCCATGCCATCTTACATATCTCTAACAAGCACTTCATTCCGCTCTCTCCACTATACTAGTCATCTCTGCATACACCTCCTCAATCCCAGCTTCTTTCCCATGTCTACCTTCGTTAAGAAAAAAAAAAGTACAAGCTCTCCATGTTCCCCATTCCATAAAACCCTTGCTGTCTGGTTTGTCAAATAATGCAGAGCTAATAACAACATCAGGGGGTATGTCCTTGTCCATTAAAATATTTTTAAGAATAAAATGGTTAACTTTGTCAAACGCCTTTAAGAAATCAATGAAGAGAGTGGAGACATTACCATTCCTGTGCGTGTACTGATGTACGATGCTTTTTAAGATGAAAGTAGCATCAGTTGTTGATAAACTCTATTTAAAACCAAACTGACACATATTAAAACAAAGCATTTCCTCCAACATTTGCAAAACATGACACTCAAGAACTTTTAGCACAATAGACGACTCAATCACAGGCCTGTAATTTGATGACAAGGTACAGTTCCCATTTTGATCTTTAATGATTGGTGTAATTTGCCTACTCAGCATGTCATCAGGCAGGTAACAATGAAAAAGGTAAGAATTCATGAAATCACATGAAACTTGCAAGAAATCATAAGTTACATTTTTAAATAAAATAAGCATGAATCCCATCGTGCCCAGTTCCCTAATTCATACAGCCAAAGTACTTCCTAAGAGTCACTACAGATATTCGGAGGTGAGACACTGTTTGCCCTCTCCATTTATTTTTAGGCTTATTCAAAAAATCTCTTCCCACGTCGTCAGTAACATCATTTTGACTGATGAAAAAAAAATTATTATAAATAGCAATAATGTCTTGACTATTACTCAATCCATCAATTACCTGAGATGACTACCTTCTTCCTGCTGTGATTAACCCCTCTCTAGAAACTTCTCATATCCTTACTTTAGTAGTAGTAGTAAATCAGTCAATCATATCTTTATTTCATTGTGCTACTACATAGAAAATGAATAAAACAGAAGTTCAAAAATACTGTACATTACAAAATTTTCATATATTACATGCTGAAATACAGTGTAGGACAAGTTACTATTTAAGTTAATCAATTGACATACTCAATATATCAGGTTTTCTTTTTGAATAAAGAACATAAATAGCAGTAGGCTACCTTTGCTGTGAATATAACGTTTTGTGTTTGTTCAT
>JAGKTI010022117.1:0-15417 GCA_018397915.1 Birgus latro | reverse complement strand
GACTGGGGCAGAACAGGGCCAGGAGGCAGGCGGCCCTTTGCCGGCCTTAGGATGACGTCGGAGTGTGGTGGGCGCCCTCGGACCTGGAGGAGCCCGGGTGTGGCAGCGTACCCCTTGGTAGCTGGGGGCTGCGCTCTCGTCGGGGAGAGGGGGCCGTCAGGAGTTGCCTGCAGCCATGGTGTCCCTGCGAGTCCGTTAGCGTCTGCGCCTAGGGAGGGGACGGCTGGGTCAATAGGACGCCCACAACAGGTCCGCTCCACACACTCTGCCACGACATGCCTGTTGGGGAGAAAGCTCCACCCCAGGTGGTGTGAGAGGAGGCAGAAGGGCGTCTCACTCGGCTACAGGAGGGCTGGGCCGAGCCAGAGACTTGCTCCTCTACAAGAGCCTCCAGCCTAGTGGAGGAGGGAGAACTGGCAGTCGCCCCCTCTGCTTGGCAGGCCCAACGGGCACTACTGCAACTCCATGCTGGAGATGCAGGAGGAGATCTGGCAGATGCTCCTCCAGCCTGGCAAGTCCGGCGGGCGTTGCCTAGGCTCCCAGACTGAGGAGTGGAGGAAGGAGATCCACCAGACGCTTCTCCCGCCCGGCAAGTCAGGCGGACATTACCGGGGCACCACTCGTTCCGGGGCGGCAGGAGGGAGAGATTCAGCGGATGCTACCACGCTCCAGCTGCCGGAGAATAGTCGCAGCCACGGATACCTGGCGGGTGCCTCAGCTATGGCAGGTCCGGACACCACCAAGGTCCTGCTCCCTCTCCTCGGATGGGCAGGAGAGATCCGGCGGACGCTCTTACGTCGGCTAGTCCGGCGGATGTAACCGTGCCTCTGCTCCTGAAGGCAGGTGGCAGAAGACCGAGAACCGGCGGTCACTCCACTTACAGCAAATCCAGTGGATGTTGCTGTGCCGCTGCGTGGGATTCCTTCAGAGCAAGTCCCACCCCAAGTCTGGTGGTGGCTGCTGCTGCAGCTGGAGAGTAATGTCCCCAGATCGCTAACTTGATGTTTGTCCGGTTGTGGGGAGGAGGGGCATATGGGAGAAGGTGAGGTGGGCCTGTGTGGCCCGGAAGGTAGAGTCACCTGTCCGATGTCCCCTCGTAGGGTGGTGGTAGCCTCCCTGTCATCTTGTTGGGTGGGGGTGTCAGTGTCAGCGTATCATTATCCCATCCGCTCACCTCTCAGGTGGGTATTCCAATAATGATGGTATTGGTAATGATGATAAAGATGGCAAGAAGGATATTGATATTTATGCCTTTTATATATATATATATATATTTATATACAGTATATGCAAGGAAGAAGGAATCTAAGGCAGGAGCCTGCAAATTGCTCCCTTCAAGCAAAAACAAATACTGGTACAAGATAACAGAGAGCCAAATTCAAGATCAATTATAATTTCGAGATATTGTTCAAGTGAGCGATGCGAGCGAGAACACCAAATTTAGTCACAGTTTGGACCCCCGACATATGTGCCCGAGGGAAAGAGTTACCGCATCAGCAAGAAATGGGGTCAGGGGTCAGGAGGAAAACTCTGTAGTACAGTAGTGAACTTTTTGGAGATATCAGCCAATTTTGAAGTTACAAAAAAGTTAGACACCAATTCCCGATGTCACTAATAAAGGTAAAACTGCCATTTATCACCAGATTAATTTTCGACATAAATGTCGGTCAACTAAACCCCGTTCTTTTTATGTGCTCTGTGTGTCACTAAAAGAAAGGGAAAAATTATAACATTTTTACTGCAGTATGGAAGAGAGACTACTATAGTTAGACAGAAGTAAAAACTGATGGCCTTAGTTTGCCATCTCGGTTTTGGGATGGATATGATATTTTCCATCCCTAAATATCGATAAGCTTTATTTCTCATCAATTTCATGTATTTGTCCAGCATAACAAAAATAATTAGACTTATAACAAACATGCAACGATTCTTCGATACAAAATATTAGCAAGCCACGACTTAGGATCGTACTAAACAAAAAACATGGGCCTGTATGCACAAAACTCTGTCAGAATGCTGCCTTAAGGCTACCCTTATGTGAAATTTTTGAGGCCAACCTACGGCTGCCTCTAAGGCCCATACACAACGACCCCCGGCCTTGTCTTAGGGCTGACTTAATCTTAGTTCATCGGCCTTAGGGAAAAGGGAATGTTTTTGGGGAAAGCTCATGCGTCAGTGGAGACTCTGTCGACCAATCAGACGGCAGAATGGAGAAACGTTGAACCAATCATGGAGGTTCAAGGATCAGCTGGTATTACCTATTTCACGGGAGAAAAGAAATTGCCGTTCGGCAACCCTTTTCCAAACTGTCCGATTTCGTTCATTCTTTCTGAGTATCTAGATAATATAAAGTGATGTTAAAGACAGCAGCCTTCATTGAAAAACAATAGAATAAAGTATATCTAGCTTTTTGAAACACAAGCATAAATGTAACATAAGTGTTGGCAGTCAGCTGATGAAATAAACAAAAGCTAAGCATACACATTTAAATTTCACGGGGCGCCTGACAGTTGTCATGCACATAATAAAGTAGTGAAGAACATCTGACTTATTTAATAATGACACCGACGTCTCCCAGTATCATGTTATTGCGTAATACAGTAAGAGAAAGTAGACATAACTGTCATGCTGTGTGTGAAAGGGTACGACTTCTCGTTCCTTAGACACGGAGCCTGGAGCGGGGTCATCTTTCTAGACCAGGTTGAGTTCCTCAAGGCAACTAAGGGGAACAGGGCACAAAAACTCAGGGCAAAAACCTTACCCGTATATTACCGTAAATTAAAATTCCAAGACAGATACACAATGGCACACATTACAAGAAAATAATACACACAGCAAGACAGGACCGGAGGTCTCTGCGACAGGAGGGTGTGACTGGGCCTTGCTGTAGGGTGAGGCCCGGCGGTAATGGAGGGCCCAGAATGGCGGCCTGCGTCAGGAGGCCACTGGTCATCGGGGCGTCCGGAGGGGCCTTCATCAGGAGGTCGGGCTACTGATGCTCGTCCGGGGCCTCGTTAGGAGGCCGGGCCATGGTTGTCTCGTCCAGGAGTGGTCTGAGGGCGGTGGTAGGTGGGCGCCCTTCCTTAGGGGTCTGGGGCTTGGGCTTAGGGGCTAGGCCCGAACAAGGAGAGCAGGCGCACTTGTCTGTGCCCGCCCTGCCGGGCAGGAGGTCATCAGGTAGGGCTTGGGAGGTCACACCCCAGTGTCTTGGGGACGTCTTGACTGGTCCTGGGGCTGTGGTCTCGCCGTTGAGCCTCCGTCAGGTGTGGGCTGCGGCAGCTCGTCGATGCAGAGTCCGACAGGGGTTTGGACTGCCGAGGGTCGAGCCAGAGGACTAGAACCCCAGGCACCAGGGCCAGGTCTCCTCCAGCTGCTGTTCTAGCTGGAGGGTGTCCCTGTTGGGAGAAAGGGGGAGGATATACGAGCTGCTGTAGGTGGATTTCAGCATTCCAGAAAATCCTCATGTGGGGAAGGCACTGGGGTAGGGGGTGAGGGGCGGCAGGTATCCGTTCCCTCCCCAGTGCAGCTGGTGGCCATTGCCGGGTCCCCTAGTGCACGATTAGTAGAGCGGCTTGTGGCCGTCTCCTCACCTGTGTGGCTGGTTTCCGTCACTAAGGGCTCGTGCCCCCGGCTCCCAATGGGCAGAGTGCGGCTGGTGGCCGTCACTTGCTCAAGGGTGCCGTCCCCCCGAGAGGACTACACCCCTCGTGCGGCTGGTGGCCGTCACGGGAATGCAGGTGCAGCTGGTGGCCGTCACTGGTGTCCCACTTCCCAGAGGGCCGGCATGGGCGCAGCTGGTGGCCGTTGCTCTCCTGCAGGTGCGGCTGGTGGCCGTCGCTCTCCTGCAGGTGCGGCTGGTGGCCGTCACCAATGGGGGTCCCTCCTGACGGAGGCGCGGCTTGTGGCTATAGCTACTCAGGGGGGTGAAGCTGGTGACTGTCACCTGTTCTGTTCTTTTTTTGGTTTTTATGTGGGGCTCCTGGTGGCCGTCACCTATCCTTCTCTTTACAGGGTTGGATCGAGGAGCGGCTGGTGGCCGTCTCCTCCCGTGTGCGGCTGGTGGCAGTCACCCGGTGTGGTTTGAGGGAGGGAAGCAGCGACTGAGTGGCTAGTGGTTCGTTCGTTGTAGATTCGCATCCGCATAGCGGATGCACGAGCCTTATGCATTTAGCGGGCCCGTCAGTGTTGTGTGATGTGACCGTGAGAGGGGGCTGTGTGTGTTGCGTGTTGTTCTGTGTATGTGTGTTGTGTGTTCTTGTGTTGTGTTGTCTGTTCCTGAGTGGCTAGTGGCCGTCTCCTGCTGGCTATATGGGACTAGGAAACTAGTCCCACCCCGAACCTGGTGAGGGCTGGTCTGGCGGGGATGTAGTCCACCATGACTGAGAACTCCATGGTGAGTTACCTGAGCACGAGAGGGGCGTGCGGGAAAGACACTGGTGCATCCATCTTGCACAGAGCCTGTGTTGCCTATTTCTTCCCCTTGGGTATCTCCTCGTGGGGTGGGTGTCTCAGCCAGGTAAGGTCCATGAGGTACTTTGGTATTTTGCCACGTATTCTGTTTCATTTTCAGGGTTGTGCATTTCACAACCGTCGGTGGCGAAAAAGTCATGTCCCCGTGCCTGGAGGTGGTAGGTATGGGTGGTGGTGGTCTGGTGTTGTGGCGTGAGGTGTTGTAGGAGGGAGGTCCAGTGGGTGGTGATGGGGTCCGGTTGGCGGCTGCTGGCGAAGGTAACGAATAGTCTTGAGGGTTAGGGTGATTCCTGGAGGAGGCATAGTAGGTGCAGGGTCCCTCGAACGCATTTTTTCTTGCCTGTACTGGGGGCCCAGATGATGCGGCGGATCTTCATGGCCAGAGGTGGTGTGGTGGTGGAGGTGGGCCGTGGCTGAATGCTTGGCACCGATGGGAGGGCCGGCGTTTTATGCTGGTGGTAGGGGGAGGAGCTGGGGATGTCCCTTGGGCGTGCGGGTGGTGGTGCTTTCCACATGGCTTGATGAATGTAGTATGTCTCCCGGTTGCTGTTTGGTGGTGTCGAGGTTGTGGGTGGTGAGGGGGAGGGAGTGGTGGTGTATCGTTGGGGTGGGTGTGAAACTTCCCTGATCGGGTTACAGAGGTGGTGAGTTTGTGCGTGGGTGGGGACAGATGTGGCAGTGTGCGTGATGTGGAACGGCGGGCGATGGTTGGTGGTGGAGGTGGTGTGAATGGAGCGGGTGGTCGGGCATCGGGGGTGGGTGGAGGCAGTGCCGGTGGAATGTGGTGTAGAGGGGGCGGTTTGAGTTGTTTGGTGGGTGTGAGGTGCTTAGGACATGGTGGTATGAGGAGTGGTGATGGATTAACACGTCCTGTCCCTGCAAGTTTTTCTTAAACCACCCCCCAGATCCTGGCCAATTTTCGACATTTTGTTTTGTGGCTCAAACTTCCGCTTTTGGTCAGAAACAATGGAAAATCACAAGGAAAGTGCTTATCTACGCTTCGAAGTGGTCTAGACAGGTATGCCCCAGCGCACCTGGACTCCATACTCTGTAAAGGCGCACTGCAGTTGCCGCGCTTTCTGTGATGGGGCAACAACTCCAAACCACCCATAATACATCAAAATACATTTATTAGTTCTAAATTAACATTTTGTATAAGAATATATTGGTATTCATACAAAAATGTAGGCGATATGAGCATGAGTTCATTTTGGCTCTACCTGAGAATCGCCGATTTTTGTCACAGTTGATTCCTGAGACTGTTCTTTCAACTTACAATCTATTTCTCAGCTTACATTATACTTTCCTACAATCATTATGTCATTTTCAACTTTCTATAACACTTATCACATATTGACAGACCTGATTATTATTACTAAGCGTAATATTATCGCATATTGACATGCGTTACTATTGAGCATTATATTATCGCAAGCACACAGTATTATATGGTATTCTTCAACTTCCATTATAATTTTCCACAAAGATTATATCCACTGTAAACACATACATTTACCTGACGGTATTATATTGAGCCTGATATTCTCGCAAGCACACTATTGCATTCCATTTCCCAACTTTCAATTGATTTTTCCACAGAGATTATTATCATTTTCCAACATCTATCACAGATATGCCTGACTAGTGAGCGATACATTTTCGCAAGCACACAGTACCACCTACAGTATGCAGGTATACCAACATTTTCAGTAATATAGGAGGGTGTGGTATTGTTTGAAACAGGGCTCAAGGCACAAACCGACATTGCACTCGACACACTCGTATCTTGTGCCTCGTCTGCCTGTGCTCTCCCTGATGGTGGAATTTCTGTACACGTGATAGCGGTGCTGTGGTCTGGGGCGGTTTTGTGTAGGGGGGATGGTGGTAAGGAAGTGACGTCCTGTGAGCCTTAGGGGCGTCTGGGCGGCAGTTGCGGTGCGCAAGCGAGGGTGGGCCCTTTCCTCGGAATATTTCCCGATGATCTCTCGGGAAAGCTCCCTCACAAACTCCTCGAAGGTCTCTGCTTTCCCTGTGGTCAAGGCATGGAGATAGTGGCAGTTTAGCACCGTCATATCAAGCAGGTGGAAGAACAGTTTCTTGTACCACTTCAATGTGGCCCTGGCACATTCCACACTGGAAATCATGGAGTCAGACTGGTCTACCTGCCTCATATTCACATTGTAGTCCACTTCTGACTCAGATTTCCAGACGTGGGCTCTCCTCTGACCGGTGTACTCCACGGAGTCTGTGCGGTGCATCAGGGGGCGGTGTACAGTGGACAGGAGGGAAACTCATCTCTTGTGGTTCCATACAGTGGCAAGGATGTTATTCGCCTCGAAGAAAACCACCTAATTCCTGTTGAGTTTCCTGTCGAGGTGCACCATATGCCGTCGGTTTCTCTTGACAGTGCTACAGACTCCGGTATCGTGATGGTGGAGGTACTGAGCGAGAAGAAGGCTTGTGTACCAGTTGTCCAAGTACAAGATGTGACCACGATGAAAGTACTGCTCTGTCATGGTCTTTACCACAGCCTCTGAGAGTCCTATGCTCCGATCTTCTGTTATGTCTGTGTGCCAGTGTACAAGATTATGTCTTGCACATAACCAGTTTTACAGTCACACATAACAAAGATCTTGAACCCAAAACGGTGTCTTTTGCTGGGTATGTACTGTCTAAAGGAAATATTGCCTCTCCACAACACAAGACTCTCGTCTATTACAACTGTGTTGTTTGCATTTGCAGGGTCGTCTGCATCAAAAAAGTGGAGGCTGCTGAGAATGTACTGAAACCTATTCCGACCCATAGCTTTACTGAAGAAAGGGGTGTAAGTAATGGGGTCAGTAGACCAGTAAGCAGGAATTTGTCCTTTACATACTATACCCATCAAAAGCACAAGGGCAAAAAATAGGAACATCTCACTTACTGTTACAGAGTAACCATACGCCTGTGAGTGCCTGCTTGTGGTCCCTTGATGCTCACTGTCACTCCGCAGATGTTTGTCTTCTCTACAATAGTCTCCACAAACTGCTCTGAGAAATAAAGGTGGAAGAAATCCACCCAGGTGGAGCCTGCATGAATATGTGGAGCAGTGACGCCAGACCGCCACTCCACTGTGAAGGGGTGAATCGTGGGTTCAAAATCACTCCCGTCCTCCAACACCCACGACACATCACCGTCACCAGCCTCGTCACCGTCGTCGCCTTCATCGGGGTGTGGAGGAAAGGGTGGTGGGGGTGGTTGGGGAGGTGGAGAGCGTCACCCTTCCCCACTCGCGGTCCTCCTCCCTTTCCCTTTTGCTTTTCCCTTCCCCTTCCCTTTCGCCCCCTTCCCCACATCACGGGGCTGTGGAGAGGGAGTGCGGGAATATTGTACTGGGGAGCGGCTCCACGTCACCTGCCCACCACCCAGGCGCACCACATGGGAGTGCGTGACCTCGCTCCCTCACACCATCACTTTTACATTCGGTAATTCTCACTCCTGCCCCTACACTTCTGCCAGCCCCAGACAAGGAAAGAGCCATACCTTTTATGGCGCCTCGCTCCTTCCACTCCATGTGGCAAGATGCGCTCTGAGCCCAACCACGTGGCAACACCACGTCCACGTCCTCCGGCCTCTTCCTCATCCTCGTCCTTGTCCGACATTTCGTGCACAGGCTGGAGAGAAGTGTGGCCACGTCCTCATGGTCTAGCCTGGCCTGCGTGACAGTAGGTTATGTAACGCCGCTTCCTCGGAGACGGGACCTCCTCGTCACTGCTACTCGTCTCCTCGGCCGGAAACACATAATCTTTATCCAGGATATCATCGTCTATTAGCGAATCACTATCGCCAGTGAATTCCTTAGCTGTGTAAGTATCCAGGACGGCTTGGATTTGCTCGTCTGTCCTGGGTCACTGCTACAAGGTGAGTGGGCGAGTCACAGGTGAGCATGGGTCATGCGGGGTCTGGGAGCATCCTCTGGCGGCAGGTAGAGGAAGGTGTCATGCATCTACATACCAAAAATCTCCCGCAAAACTTGAGAAATGTGGAAACAACGGGCCTTGCAATTGCATGACGTATGATGCACGTCATCAGGACTGAGAGACGGGTTAGGGGGTGACGTGCATCGTACGTCAACGGGACGGGGCGGGTTATAGGTAGTTGTGTGAGTTTCGGCGTGTCCTTTGCAATAGGTAAATGATAACAGAGGTTGGACTTAACCCTTTCCATGCTGCTGCCAAGGCTACTGTTGTCATCTGATGCAACTGGCCAATTTTACATCTGCAATACTAAGTCGTGCTGGCATAAAATTCGACAATCTTTAGTTATTAGGTAGGAATGAGTCTCCTTGGTTACTAGTCAAACTGCACCTCAGATCTAACTTGGCCATCCACTGCAACTACTACTGCCAAATATTACCAATACTACTATTACTACTACTAATACTAATACTACTACCACCACCACCACCACCACTACTACTACCACCACCACCACCACTACTACTACCACCATCACTACCACCACCACCACCACTACTACTACCACCATCACTACCACCACCACCACCACTACTACTACCACTATTACACTATCACCACCACCACCACTACCTTTTGTTACCAACACCAATAAATTGGACTCAGCATATATAATCTCACCAGGATGTCATTGTTGTTGCTGCTTATCCCTACCTAATGTGTGTGGCCGAGCAGACCCGTCGACCACAGGTAAGTAAGTGCTTCTGTGGGGCTGTCCTACAGGTGCGGTACAACGTGAAGTCAACCGGCCCCTCCGTGTGGTAGACACCGCCTCACCTGGGTCCTTCCCACAGCGAGGTTGCAGGGAAATAGAAGAGGTTTGGCACCTGGGTGGACGCCGTGGATGTTTCCCTGCACCGACAGTACACAGAGCCACCACGTGAAGGCTCCTCGTCAGCGACCGAAGGATTTAGAGAAAAAGACGAAGCATTTACCAAAGCTGTTTATTTTGTGAGGCAAGATTAGCCTGGTGGCCGCTGAGCTGACCCAATGTAAACCCAATGTAAACCCAAGTAAGCCCAATGTAAATGCACACTAACCCAATGTAAACCCAAGTACACCCAATGTAAACCCACACTAACCCAGTGTGAACCCAATTAAACTCAAGTAAACTCACACTAACCCAATGTGAACCCAAGTGCACCCAATGTAAACCCAAGTAAACCCACACTAACCCATTTAAGTCTACGGCAATTAACCCAAGTCTTTTCTTAGCTCTAGTTTTCCCTCAGCATATATCCTACATGGACAGGTATACAAAAAATAATAGATGAACACACAAAGTCAGTGACAAACAAACAGACAGACAAATGACTTATATGGAGAGATGGATGGATAAACAGACTGCCAGACAGATGGAGACATATATAGAGCAATTAACAAAAATAGATAGATAGACACACACGGATACTGGAAGATAAATAGACATAAATAGATACTAACAGATTCCAGAAAGTTTTTGATCCAGGAAACTAGATAGATAGATAGACATAGAGAGATAGATGCAGTTGCCCAGATATGCAGACAAATAGATAGTTAGACAGATGGACAGATAGATCGATGGGTAGAAAGATAGAGAGACAGATAGATAGACATACAAATAGACAGACAGACAGATAGATTGCTAGATGGATAGATAGATAGAAAGACAGATGGATAGATAGATAAATAGAAAGACGGTTTGAGCTAAAAAAAAAAAAAAAGTTGAAAATCGGTCAGGTTCTGAGGGTGTGTTGGGTAAAAAATCGGTCCGGACTGGACGGGTTAAGTGAAGCTTTGGTTATTAACCAACTTTGTGAATTGTTTTGGATTCCAACCTACACGAAGCATAAATAGTTAAGTAAGGGAGAATATACATGTGTGTTAACCAGCCATTTGGACCGATGAGTAGAAACTTTCAAATTTAGAGAGTGTTCTAGGGAAAATTGTGGCACAAAATTGTTCTTTCGGTTTCCTTGTTACTATCTCGAGGATTGTGATGAAAAGGGGAGGTATATCTCTCTCAGTTATATTTAAGGTAAATCTGTAAAGTGAATAATAGGTTACTGGAAGTAATTTATTTCATTTTTTTTTTTTTTTTTTTTGAGGACTCTGAAGTGTTTGTTCTCTATTTTAGAGTATTAATAGCGATTCAAGTAACCTATCCACTGACACCAAGCTAGTCAACTTTCATATCAGAATCTTTCAACAGACTGACTATATTTTATGGAGAGCAGGGGCCACAGTTTAAAATATTTTTTGTTTGTTTGTCATCCCGTGGCCATACCCACGCCTTGTTATATCTTGGGAGGTAACCTTTATGTCAGTGAGGGATGGTATTAGAGGTTTATAACATGGTCTGTCAAGAGTACACCCAGAGGGTGGTGTGTTGAGTGTAAATGACTTGATTTTCTGGTATATTTGGAATGTTAATACTTGACCAGACTCATCTCTAACAAAGTTGAGTCATACACTGTCTGTCCAACCAATTGTGAACCAGTCACTACCGAAATTCTTTTCCATTCTTGCATTTTACTTGAGTTTTGGAGTGTGTAATAAAAATCCGTGTAATCCCGCATTCATACCGGTCTTCTTTCCCCTGCTCATAAAGACTGCACATGGCTTGTTATGGTAGTAATGGTATAATGTTTTTGTTGAGAGTGAACAGAAGTAATCTGTACAGAGGAGAGAACTAGTGGAGAGGAGATTGCCCATGCCCTGCTGGAATCCAGCGGACAAAGTTTCTCATAATTTATACAGTAAGTATATCAAGGTCCTCGCTTGTCCCCATCCTGTTACAGTTCTACAGCTGCTCAGGCTAATCGCTACCCTTGTTCTACTGCTATTGTCACGAGCACAACCCGTAAGCTGATCCAAAGAAAACATAATACTAATCGTAAATCTTCTTACTCCAGTTTACCCATCACAAGGCTGGTGGCTTATCCTATCTCAAGTTATTCCCTATTACAAACTGGTGGCAATTTAGTATTTCAAGTTAGTTCAAATCCCATACTGTTGGCAGTTATTTAAAGTCAATCAATTTAATTTTTCCTATTACAATGTCTCCTCTTTTCCTTCTCTCCTGTAGTGCTGGCAGATTCAATTTTTCTAGTCTTTCTTCATAGCTTAGATCCATTACAATGTCTCCTCTTTTCCTTCTCTCCTGTAGTGCTAGCAGATTCAATTTTTCTAGTCTTTCTTCATAGCTTAGATCCCTTAAGCTTGGTACCCGTCTTGTAGCAGCCCTTTGAACCTTTTCAATCTTACCTATGTGTTTCTTGAGATAAGGATTCCAGACTACTGACGCATACTCCAAGGTTGGTCTGATGAAAGATGTTATCTTCCTCAGCATGTCTTCATTTATGTATGTGGATGCTATTCTCATATTTGCAAGCAGTGTATACATGTTCCGTACTTTCTCACTTATGTTGTCAGTCAGAGATAGTCTGTTATTGATAATCACACCTAAGTCCTTCTCTCTTTCTGGTATGTGTAGGGTTTTACTTCCTAACTTATAATCCCAATCTGGTCTTTTCCTACTTTTACCAAACTTGATTACATGACACTTGTCCACATTGAATTCCATTTGCCATTTATTACTCCATTCATGAAGTTTATTTAATTTCTCTTGTAGTTCTTTACAAGAGTCTGTGTTAGTAATTCTCCTTTGCATTCTTTCATCACCTGCAAACATATTTGAATAGCTTTCATTTCCAATATTACTATCTATGTCATTTATATACACTAAAAACATAATTGGAACTCGGCTAGTCACTTTCTTCCATGATGATTAGCTTCCTCTTAGTACTGTTCTCATTTCCCTTTTTCTAAGAAAATCTTGGATCCAACAGTACAGAGTGCCTCGGATTCCTCCTTGATGGTACAATTCCCATAAAAGTTTTTGGTGTGGTACTCTGTCAAATGCTTTCTTGAAATCTAGATAGATACTGTCCACCCACCCTTCTCTTTTCTGTAGTGTTTCTGCAACTCTGTCATAGTAGCTTAATAGATTAGTAACACATGATTTTCCTTTTCTGAAACCAAATTGCCTTTCTGTTTTTATCTTGTGTTCTTCTAGATGATTTACCCAAACTTTTCTTATCAGCTTTTCCAGTATCTTGCTTACAACACTGGTTAGTGATACTGGTCGGTAGCTGAGTGGATTTTATCTATTCCCTTTCTTAAACTTTGAGTTGTACTCTCTGCCAGGTCTTCATATTTGCCTTTTTCCCAAATGTTTGATCTGGGTGGCATGTATAAATTTGCCACAGTTATTTTCCCTCCAGGCGTACTAATTTCTACTGCGATGAATTCTACCTGTGAGGGTATATCTAGTTCTATTTCTTTGACTTGCAGATTTTTCTTTGTTGATTTCATAATTCCTCCTCCTATTTTTAAGCTCCTACCTCTTCTCCTCTAGGTTTAGGGTATCGTTTGATATCCTTGATGTTAATTTTGTTTCAGTTAGGCAAACAATATGTGGTTCCTTTTCTTTAATATACTTATTCATTTCTAGTAATTTAAATACCATTCCATCTACATTTGAGTACATCAACTTGATCATCTTGTTTACATACTTGTCATGACTTGGGTCTACTACCTTCCTCCTTTTTATTCCCTTCTGTTTATGTACCACATTCGTACCTGTAGTCCAATTACTTTGTAAAAAAAAAAATGTGTTCCTCTCTTCCTCTGATCCTCCTTCATTCTTTGTTTTTGCCTCCTCCCTCTTCACTTTTAGTAATCCTATTTCCTCTTGAGTTAGGCATCTTTTTATCCATACTTTTTTGAAATCCTCTTTTTCCATAAGTTTGTTTGCACAGTGTTTACATTCTGGAAAGTTACTTTCCGAGGCCTTGATTTATTTCTCTCGTATTTCCCTAGCCTTTTGTGTTCCTCTATGTCTTTACAACAGATTTCCTCTGTTACTTCCTTCAATATGTTAATTACATTTGCCATCTCTTTTTTGTCTCTCGAAATCTTTTTTTGTATTTCATCCTCCTTTATACCAGTGATTACTATAGATTTGTTTATGTCTGCTGAATCTTTGGCCAATTTTGGATTGTTTTGGATTATTTTCTTCACTTTCTTTTTAATGTTTGTTATGCTACGTATTTGAGGGCCAACACCTTGTTCCTCAGATGCTTATGCGAGAGGCGGTGTGTTTTACCTGTCGCATTTCTGAGGGTTGACTTCCCTCGAATACGCAGACTTAAAGCAGGTTCTTTTTCAAGACCGGGTTGGCATTTCTAGGGAAAGGACAGGACACAAAAACAAGGCAGTAACCATTCACAAACATGGATTCAAAGTTTAGTCCCAGAGACAAGTACAATATGCACCTTTACTTAGATTCTGGGTTGGCCAACAGAGATGGGCAGGTGGTAGGTTTTATTGAAAAACATTCTGTCTCCCGGGCGTAGGAGAGTATGGTAATATGAGCACAGTATTCAAGGCACTTCTGTTACACTGATATCTCTAGCACAGGAAATACAATTCTTACATTCACTAACAGTCGTACAGCACTGGACGGCAATGAGGCACTAATTACAAACATATACAGGTACAATAAATCACGTGTGCAGGTATATCACGGTCCAGAGCGCGCGCGCTCCGTCACACAGGTAGGGGAGGGGGGAACTGAAGTATTTTTGTACACAGGGAGACACTCGTACGTAATTTAGATAGACGTGAGGCGTGCCAATACATTGGGGAGGGAAACGTATACAATGCAAGGGAGGGCACTCGTCTGTTGAAATGGCTTAGGTTCCACTAGAGCACTTCACTTATGCGTCACACTGGGGAGGAAATACTACTTAATACTGACAAGGGAGCGAGAGGTGCTCTGTCTGTCATACACCTTCACTTAGGGTCACTTACGCTTGTCCAGTCTTATACGCTGAGCCAATACGTTGTAAGAGATACACTCCTGTCACATTTACAGCCTGGTGATTTACACTGGTCCACGGGTTGCACACTATTCGGGCCCTTTGTAATATACTGGTGGACCGACTCCCGATACCTCAGGCTGGAGGAGTGAGGTGAGGCTAGCCCTTCGGGGAGCCCGGCACAGGGATGCGGGGCTAGGGGCTGGGGCCGAAGAGGGCCAGAAGGCGGGCCTGGCATCGGCTCCAGGAGGTGTTGGACAGGGCCCTGCCATCAGGCAGGTCCGCCCTGGAGTCCTGGGTAGGCCCCTGTGAGTCTGAGAGCCCAGGATACTGGACTCTGGGGCCGCCGGAGGAACGGGACTGCACCAACTGCTGGAGGGCAGCAGCGCCCTGAATAGGGCCTTGCCACGGCTCCTAGGAAAGGGTCTCCCCTGGACTCACCTCCTGGAGGAGAGGGAGTATGTCCCGGCCGGCCACAGGAAACAAGGTGGGCTAGGCAAGGGACTTCCCCTTCAGGAGCTATCCAGAGAGCAGAGGGTGAGGAGTGGACGATGGCATGCTGTGCCTCCCCTGTGCCTGTAACACTGCACGGTGGTTCCTCTGTCCCGTCGGACCCCAGGGAAAACACGAGTTGAGGCTCGCTCTACCCTGTCTCCACGAAGGGGGAAAGATTCTCCTGTAGGAGGGGAGAGGACAATGGCCTGCTCTGCCCCGTGCCCGACATGGCTAGTGGCCTGTGCCGTGGTTCCTACAGGAGATGGCAGCAGAGGGATGGACGATGGCCTGTCCTGCCTTGGACCCAACACGGCTGGTGGCCAGTGTGGCGGTGCTGCGTAAGGTAGCAGCTGAGGGACGGACGATGGCCTGTCCAGCCTCGGACCCGGCACGGCTAGTGGCCTATACCGTGGCGCTACTCTGGGGGAGACTGCAGGAGAGGAGCGGACAAGGGCCTACTCTTCCTCGTCCCAACACGGTTGATGGCCTATGCTGCGGTTCCTGCAGCAGGGTAGCAACTGGGGAGCAGATGATGGTCTACTCTGCCCCCTACCCGGTATGGCTAGTATCCT
>JAGKTI010022116.1:813-15417 GCA_018397915.1 Birgus latro | reverse complement strand
CACCAACCCCCTCCCAGCACAAATGTCCACTAAAGCACTGCCATTCTCATCCATCTCTGCAGGCACACCCCACTCACCAACCACTCCATCCACCTTCTCATTCCCTACTTTTCCATTCATATCTCCAATCAGAAACACTCTCTCATTCCTTTCAAACTTTTCCAAACAGGCTTCCACATTTGTCCAGAACTCTTCTCTCATTTTACTTACACGATCTTGCGTTGGCGCATACACACACACAATTGCCCACATTTGTAGTCCAACTTTCACTCTTACCCACACAATCCTTGACCCAACTGATCCATACTCTCTTACATTCTCCTTCCATCTGTATTTGCACATTTTACTATACATTATTACTTTAAAGTGCATGCAAATTTTAAATTTGCAATATAAAATTGTAAAATTGTTGAATGCAAATAATATCGTTATAATACTGTATACTCGCTTAACCCGCCGAGTCCCGACCGGTTTTTTACCCAGCCTATCCCCAGATCCCGACCGATTTTTGACTTTTTGGTTTTTGGCTGAAACCTTCGCTTTTGGTGAGAAACATCGAAAATTCACAGTGAAATCGCGATCCTGAGGTAAAAAAATGTTGATACAGGTGTCACTCAACCTTACGTTTTCCTTCTTTTTCAGGGTACCTGGCTAAGAAAACGAACTATGGAAGGGTTGACTAACTCAAGCCACTTTAAATTACGTATCTATTTCATTTATTTGGTACGAATTTATGTGTAGTAAAAGTCTATAATGGTTTTCACACAATAATATAGGTGTTTATAAGCATTGTTCACTCACCCAAAACCCCAGTATATGGCAGCTTCCTTTATGACATTACCACCTCATCATTTCTGTTTGTTTCTACCTCTAGCTTCTTTGTTTCTTTGTCCTCCACCTCAGGAATCACTTTCACTGTGAATTTCGTCATTAGAGAGACCGTGGGGCAACTGGCTAGGTTGCTGCTAACAGGTGAATTGCCCAGTGTGGGGGGGAGGGGGAAAGGGGGGGTAGGAGGGGCCAGGCAGTATCCCCGCTTGACAGCAGGTAGAGGAAGGTCTCCCACGTATGCCTACCAAAAATCACCCGCGAATGTTGAAAAATGTGCACACAATGGGTCTTGCAATTGCGTGACGTACGATGTAAGTACATCGTTGGGTCTGTCCGCGGAAAAAAGTAGCGACGTACACTGTACGTCGATAGAACTCGGCGGGTTAAGGCGATCATCTACATTTTTTATGAAAAATCTGATTTTTAAAAATATTTGATAAAATCCTCGAAGTTCTGGCATATTCATCTGTCTCTGTGCGAAGTGATATTATTTTCAGAAATATCTGTTTTAAAACTGCGTTTTTGTACACCCATATCAAGTGCTCAAATGCAACTTCAGCGTTCTTACACGTATTATGATATAGCTTTGTTCAAAATTTACATTAAAATACATTTTTTAAAATTATAAATCGTCCACTAAATACTCCTTCTTTTGCCATCTGGCATTTTTTTTTTTTTTTTTTTTAAGTCTTAGCACTGATTCAATGCAGCCAGAGGTATAAGAGAGAGGGTGTGTTGTTCTGTGCTTCGCTACCTGACAGCTTTGATGGTCGTTTTCGGAGAACGCGTGTTTTTAACGTTTGGACTCTATTTACTCCTAAACTAATCAAGCTATAGGAAAAAATAAAGGTGCCACTGAAGAGCCAATAAAATTTACTATAAATTCTCTAAATGGAATGTCTGTATAATGATATGGTTGGTGTAGAGAGCTTGCCAAACATCCAGGAAATTGGTACAATAGGAATCTTAGATTTTCTTCGAAATAAAGAAAAATCATTGATATTATTCTAATGCAAATATCATAAAACGAATTAGAGAACCTGTAAAGTAACTCTTTATGATTAGTTTGCCACATAGCAAGCCAAATTTTATGCATTACACTAGAAACCTGTTAATTTCTTAATTTAGAAATTATTGACAAAAAAAATCCAAATAATAATCTAATGAACCGAATTTGATGAAACTTATACACAAACTATCCTTCATATATGCCAACAACTACGGTTGCCACCTCCAGCTCAGGAAAGTAAGGAACATCCCACCATTCAGGTCGGGAGGGGGGGATTTACATGTGGAAGTAAACAAATAAATGTTAACGATACCAGAAATTTCCTTAAACCCAATTTTGGTATCATTTTCATTTATAAAGTAAAAATGCAAGTAGCAATAAATCAAAGTTCCTAGTAGTTGTTTAGTTTATTTTTAACTGTCAGTACAATATCTTGCAGAATGTACTGTGACAATATAGGCAATGAAACAGCTCTTCTCTATTTCCCCTTCCACGAATACTTTGTGTTGCTTCTTGCTGCAAGAAGGAGCCTTTTGTCTTTTTCAATGGCTGTATGGAACTCTGCACATGAAAGCTTAGAGTTTTGAGTAACAAGGAGCTGAGATCTTATGAGCTCAACAGAGCATCTGTTCCTGGTGTCACTCCACTTATTTTGCATGAGAGAGAATATCCTTTCAACATAACCAGTTGAAACTGGTACACTCAAGATGTACGGGATGGCAGACAGCAAGTTATGAAGACCCTGGGCCGGTACCACCAAAAATACTTAGTATCGCTAAGTACACTTAGCAGACGAAATTTTTCACGAGTTGCACTTTAGTCTGGGCAGAATACTTACATGATACCTACCAAAATACTTACTGGTCTTAAGCACACTTTGCAGACGACAAACTTAAGTATCCCCGATGAGGTTACTAAAGTGCTTCTCATTTTACTCAGTCAAGATGCTCGCACAACAAACACGACGAGTGAGAATACAAAGAGCGATACATTATACAGAAACAGGTAAGAAAAGATATTTTGGGCCTATGTATGACGTTTCCAACGAATTAATATATAAAAAAAGACCAAATTGAAGTAATATTTTAATGATAGATGTGGAGATGTTACGCCACAGACAAACAGCCTATGCAAGGTCACTAACGCAGAAATGAAAATATTTTCAATATTTGTTACTTAGAAATTAGAAAGATGCAACTGTTTAACGGTGATTATCCGTGACCTGTCTTTTCTCACGTACAGTAGAAACAGTTTCTCTTAAACATCTCCCCATAGGACGTTTTCCGCCATTTAGCCATAACTTATCAAATATAACAAAGCTTGTGTTGTACGGTGGCAAGTACCGTGGCTGTTTTGCTGATGAAAAAATGCAGAGAACAGTGTGCCACACTAACCTAAGAATAATCTTTTATGACGTGACGGAAGCGATTTGCAAGTAATGTTGTCTCAACATTCAGATGCAGCTCTACTCCATGGTGATGAGTCTTTATTATCAGTATATTCATTCAGTAAATTACTGGGTATGCACAAAATAACCGCAGTTTTGTTTTGTAAGCAAATTAAATGGAAAACCGATCATAACCTAACCCAATTTGGCCAAAATTTAGTAGTAGCAGTGCCCGTGGTAATAACTCTGTATCATAATCCTTCAGCAAATTAGAATACACGTGTAGAATAACAGCAAAAAAAGCAAGAAAATGTATTTTACGAATACCGTCCACAACCTAACCTAACCAATCTTTGACGGGAAAACGACCAACCAAGGTCATGCAAACGATCCACAATTGTCCTAAAATTCAGTTATGTCTGTGCTCTGTGGTAATCACTCTGCCTTATTACATGCAGTAAATTAGAATATATGTACAAAATAACTGGGAAACGTTGTACAAGCATAAAGAGTGGGGAACCCATCATAACCTAACCTAACCTATCTATGTTTTGACAAGGAAGCGACACTCTCGTCAATGTGAGGTCGTGAAGGGATTCATAATGAATTTTGTCATCATATTCAGCACTAGTTTTGGTGCGTGGTAACCATTCTTTATCACGTGCATTGTCATGTAAAATATATTTATAAAACACCAGGGAAACGTCTTGAAAACAGGGAACCGTCTATGCTTTGTCGGGGAAACGACTACCAGTTCGACGGCGTCATTGTTAGGTGAAGCAAAAGATTCTAAACGAAGTTTGACCTAATCAGCTCTTGTTGTGCCCAGCGGTAATGATTATCCTGATCATCCAATAAATAACACATGTATAAAAGATCAGGGAAACATCCATATCTTGACAGGGAAACTTCAGTAGGTGATACTGAGTTTTTACTTATGTAAAACTTCATTGAGAACATTGCTATACCCAGCAGTAATAAAATGTTTACCATTTCCTTTCAGTAAAACAAAATACATGTGTAAAATAACGAACAAATGTCTTGAGATGGAACAAATCAAAGTATAACGACGGTAGGTCGGTGACAGAAATGACAATTTTGGATAAGACATACTACGAAGAAATTCAAACTTCACTCTGCACTTGACACTCAGAAAATTGTAGTACCTCCTACCTGTGCCGTTAGTAACAAAATTTTGATTGGTCATTCACTGTTTTAAATAATTCATTGTTTTACTCATCATGATTTTGCTACGCACTGCTTTTCATCCAGCCGTACTGCACTTAGGACATTTGTTCTTTACGTTGCTGAGTGGAGCGCTAAGCAGTGGCGATGGTAGCACTTAATTAGTCCACTCAGTAAAGTACTCCAGGCTGGCACTAGAAGTCAAACCTAAATACTTCGTAATTTCGGAGGTACGGGTCCAGGGGTTTGGAAGACGGTCACTAGATGATATCAATTTTCAGTAGACTATCAAATCAATATATTATATATTAATGTAGAAAAAATGACGGATTATGATGCTGGTGAATCCAGATGAGAAAAATAAGGAGCAATAGGCGTTCCGTATGCGTTCAATACGGAACGCAACAATTTGCTCTCAAATACGGAACGATTCCGTTTTTTAAGGAACAGGTGGCAACCCTGTCAACAACTGAGGCATATAAATTGCAGCTTCCTAGCCCTAATAATTTAGGAGAAACCCTATCAAAAACTGAGGTATATAAACTGCAGCTTCCTAGCCCTAATAGTTTAAGAGAAACGCTATCAACAACTGAGGTATATAAACTGCAGCTTCCTAGCCCTAATAGTTTAGGAGAAACATGTCGAAAGAGACGATGGCCTTAAAGGCCGCCGAATTTGATGTCAATTCCTATTTTCAGTCGAAAGGTAACAGAAATTTGAATTGCTTATGCCGTAAGCGAGATGGAGCTAGGAAATTTCCCTTAGTATTTTCCTGCTGGGACACCCATTTAGGAGAGAGAGAGAAAGAGAGAGAGAGAGGGGGGGGCAGGATAGTAGTGTCTGCTATTATACCGAATTATACTATAGCATTATAGTATACAATTTTAGGAGGATAAGGAGGGAGGAAGGAGACGAGAGAGTGATAATACAACACACACGTCACTCTTCTCTTCTGTCATGCTGGTAATTTCAATGCCGGACCAAGAACGAATGCATCCCCTCCACTACAAGCAAGTACCAAATTTGAAGCGAAAAGCCAAAGTCAAAGAGACCTCGTTTCACACGAGAACGACCTACGGGTGTCTGAATGGAAAATGTGTCATTGAGCTGAGAGAATTTGTCTGTAATGTACTGCAATTGCCAAGAGATTGGGAGATAAAGATGGCACAAAACTGATCCGGATTGTGTTTCTCCATGATGGCTGAGAGGTGGGTCTTGATTTTGTCCAACTGGCATGCGAAGTGAGGGAGGGCGATGGCTACGTCGTCCAGGGACGCAAGATCATAGCGCAAGGAGACTACATCCTCTACCACCATTACCTCGCCTCCCGAGCCGACCAAGGCCCTGGGACGTACTCCACCATCGTCCTCACCCAACCCGGACCCTATGAGGGTCAGCACTGCCAGCAGGTAGACCGTTAACATCGTACCTAGAAAACAAGAGTAAATTAATGAGAAAGGTCATGGAGTTGTTGATTTGCGTGCGGAACGCAACTTGGATCAATACTGATTAGTTGACGAATGAGATGTAGGTGGAGAAGGGTCAGACTGAGGGATAGGTGGAGAAGGAGAAGTAGCAGTAGATTGTGCAAGTGACTCTTCCAACACCAGGTCCATTCTGCATGCTTTAGATCGTCTGCATGTACCCATTTGGTGTCTTTAGTTGACAATTCTTGTATGTGAAATTTGTAACCCTGTTGAGTGATCACGCAGTTGGGGCCTGTAAATTTGTCATCCAATTTAGAGGTGCACACAAAGAAACGAGCAAAGACTAGATCTCCACCGCTAATACTGATAGGTGAGACAGATTTATGCTGGCACAGCAACATGTCCTCCTGAGATGTAGTCAAATTTGCTTTTACATACTGATGGATTGTCTGGAAGTACGCCATTTTCACTTTCACAGAGTCATCCATGTTATAGATGGGGGTCTGCTTTGAGAATAAAAGGGAATAGGGTAGGTCTTTATCGAATCCAAATAAGACAAAGAAGGGAGACTCGCCAATGGATGCAGTGATGGAACTATTGATGGAGGATGCGACCTGGGGTATCCATTCATCCCAGGACGGACTATGGGAGCCTAGATATCTGAGGCACTCTAAAATTGTTCGATTATGGTGCTCTACAAGGCCATTGGAAGCTGGATGCTTATGAACGACATTGCATTTATAGATTTTGTACTGATGACAGATTTCATCCGGGAAACTATTGTTAAACTCAGTGCCGTTATCAGTGATAATGGTACTTGGGGTAGTGAAAGGGCCAATTACGTGGTCTACGAAGACACATGCGACACTCTTTGCAGTCTTATCCGAGAGGGGCACCAGGACTCAGTAATGCGAGAAGTGTTTAACTGCTACAAACAAATACTCAGTGCCTGATTCTGTAAGAGGGAGTTTTAAAAGGTCAATGGAGACTGTTTCCCACAGGCGTGACGGGATTGGGTATTGTAAGAGCGGTGCAGGTAACCCGATTGATCCTTTGTGGCGGGGGCACGGAATACAAGAGTCACAGTGTGCATTAATATTGTGGCGCATGGTTGGCCAATAGTATCCGAGACGTGCTTATCACAAGCATCGGTCTTTACTCGGATGGGATGCATGAGGTGTATCATGAACTATTTGAAGGACCGCAGATATTAGATCAGTAGGGACAACGAGTTGGTGTTCTTCTCTATTGGGGAAGTCTTTCCCTGTAAGTAATGTTCTTCTGTATAAGATATCAACTTTTACCATGAACTCATCTATTGGCACTGGCAGAGTAGATAAGGTCTAGGTATCTCCCGATTCCAGGATATAAACTACTTTGGACCAGACAGGGTCCTTGCACTGAGAATTTTGAACAGTCTCGGATGCTAGTGTGGTGTTCTGTTTCATTTGGCTGCAGTGATGTTACAGCCTCTGCTACATTGCGTGAAAGTGTGTCTGCAACTACATTCGATTTTAGTGGGACATACTGAAAGGTACAATTGAAGTCCTGGATGGTGACTGACCATCTAGCTAACCTACCTGTGAGGTTTCATCCTTTGAACAAATCACATAAAGGGAGGTGGTCTGTCTGGATATGCACTGGATAACCATATACTATATCTCTGAAATGTTTCAAGGACAAGACCACTGCTAAAGCTTCCAGATCGGTGACACTGTAATTACGTTCAGCAGAAGTAAGGGCACGACTAGCATACACTATTACACGCTTCCTTGATGCTTGATCAAGTTGCATCACAACTGCACCAAGTTCTGCGCCTGAGGCATCTGTGCATACAAGAAAGGGTTTTGTATAATCACGAAATGCTATAACTGGGGCATTTATAAGAGCTGTTTTGAGTGTTTGGAAGGCTTGTGACTGATCTTCAGTCCAAACGAAAGGTATATATTTTTTGAGTAAGTGAGTCAGAGGAGCAGCGATTTTTGCATAGCCCTTTTAATGAATCTGCGATAGTAAACACTCAGTTCCAGAAAAATCTTTACAGCATCTGTTTTGGTAGGTTCTGAGAAACTGATGACCGCCTTAGTTTTGTCTTCATTGGTATGAATACCTACTGCATCTACTACATGCCCTAGGAAGTTGATTTTCTTCCTTAGGAAGTCACATTTACTGAGGTTGATTTTCAAGCCTGCTACCTGAAGGTGCTCAAATACTTGTAGCTTGGGAAAATGTTCAGGGATTGATTTACTCACAACAATAATGTTATCTAGTTAAGCAAAAAGAGAGTGGCTCATCATGCCACTGAAGACTGAATGGATAAGTTACACGAATACTGAAGGTGCATTCTTTAAACCAAAAGGAAGCCTCTTAAACTGAAAATGTCCGGAAGGGGTACTGAAGGCTGTAATAGGGCGAGATGATTCCTCCATTTCTACTTGCCAGTAGCCACTAAGTAGGTCTAGGGATGTAAAGACTACGTTGTTTTCACCTAGTGACTCTAGCAAATCTGTGAGAACGGGCAATGGGAAACGGTCTGGTACGGTTACAGACTTTACGGTAGTCCACTACTGGTCTAAAATGGTCGCCCTTCTTCGGGACTAAGAAAAGTGGGCTATTCCATGGACTGACAGAAGGTTCAATAATGTCCTGATCTAACATTTTCTTTACTATCTCATCTGTCTGTTTTCTCAAGGTGTGAGGCAATCGATACGCTGGTATGTAGATCGACTGAGTACCTGGTACTACTTCTATGTGATGTTTGACGAAGTCTGTCCTACCCATAGGTTCTCCGGGTAAAGCTACAACATTTCGGTAAGACTGTAACAGACTGATCAACTGATCTTTATGTTGTGGGAAATCTTTACAAGTCAGACTTGAGATCAGGTCAGGTGAATGAGTCGGAGCAGATCTCTTAGAGTTGATGGCATAGACACCTGTCGGATCACTATCATCGTCGTCTGCAGTAAGTATAGAGAATACATCCTGGCACACCTTTACAACCGCTAGGTACACCTGGAAATCTCCAATCTTTACAGCACTTTTAAGCTTCAGTGGAGCATTAGTGACATTTAGCAAGTACAGATAACACAAGTTGTCCTCTAACATAGTACACCAGGCCGACTCATAAGTTATGCCATTCACACAACATGTCTCAAGTAGTGTTAGTACATCCACTCCTTCTTTCTCACCTACAACACGAACAGAGACCTTGGTAAACTCATGCAGTAACAAAATTGTGCACATATTCGTTACTGCACGCCTCGTCTCCGCGTGTTCGAGAACATCATTCAAACTGTGTGAGGTAGCTAACTGAGACATGTCTGAGTCGGCTATAGTGCTGTCGTTAGAGGGGTTTGTAAGATCCATTATGGAATGCTTAGAGGATGTATCATCAGGTGTTGAGGAATTTACTTCTTTGCTCTCAGACAGTGGTAGATTTATCTCTTTACTCTCAGATGATGATGATGGTGAGTATTGCTCTGTACTCTTAGGCAGTGTTGGGGTCAGTGGGAACTGAATGACTGAGTTTATTTGAGTAAGTACAGGACGAGGATATTCCACGCTATACACTAGGAACCCATGAATGTCTATACCACCACAGGCAGGTAATAGTGCAATAGAGTATTGTGCTATGGTGGGTAAACCAATAAGGGCATCTGATGGATATCTGAGGTCGTTAGTAACATGAAATTCTAGTGGGAAAGGGGTCAAGACTCTATCTAGTAGTACCTCAAAAGGGACTCTGAGCCATCTACACTGCATAGGAGAATGTCAGGCGGCTCAAGGAATCCCACCTTTTTGTTTGTTCTCCTAATTATGTTTAAAAAGGTATCAGAGATCAAATTTACCACAGAGCCTGTGTCCATGAAAGACAATGTTTGTATGTCGTTACTCCATCCTAGAATGACTAAGTCTGAGGAAGTTATAGGCTCTTCTTGGCGAATGGGGAGATGATGTTCTGTTGCTACGTTATATTGTTCCGATATGGGCGCTCCGCTTCCCCCGACTGGCGGCTGTTTAGGTAACGACATTCTTCAGTAGTGTAAGTCGTACTGTTCTTATGATACTTGCATTTAGGATGACGCGATCGCGAAGGCATATGCTGTTTACCTTGTGAGTGATGTCGTCTTTGTTTACGGTCGCAACTGGATTCTCGATGCCCGGTGTTACCACAGTGCCAGCACACAACTGAGGATTGTTTGCTCCGTCAGACATTAGACTGATCACGACTGGCGGTTGGTGATCGGTGCTATGAAAGAGAACGGTTAGTGTTAGGCTTTCCCCGTCTAGTGGGACACGAACGCAAGTAATCTGATGAAGTGGTAGAGGAGTGGCAGACCTGTGTGACCTAGGGGCGATTTGTGGCCTGACGAGTGTCGTTCGAACCTGTTCTTTCTTGGATGGTCTTGGAGACCTGAATAATTTATCTCCTGGACTAAAACCTATCTGTAGGGCTAGCTTTCTCTGTCAAGGATCTAGCCAATTTAAGAATCTCAGGTAACCTAGCAAATCTCCAAAGTTTTTTAGTGAAAGCATATGAGTTCCATTAATGTTTTCTACCCATTTTGAGCCTAGCAATAACTGACGCATCTCAAAACTTGTGCCTTCATTGCAGCCACAGCCTCCAAAAATTTGGCATTTTGAACTGGGGCTTTCATATCCTCCTCCATCTGGGTGAGGAGATTAGTTAAAGCAATGAGAGAAGTAGCATTTGAATGCTGGCAACAGAGCTGTATTAGTTCCTGTCGGAAGTCATCATGTGTTTTAACCCGTCACATCCCGACCGATTTCTCACCTCCGATAACCCCCAATCCCGAGTAATTTCGGATTTTTATTTTTTTTTTTTGACTCAAACCTCTGCTTTTGGTGAGAAACATCGAAAATTCACATAGAAATCGCCCCCCTGAGCTTATAAATGTTGCCACAGGTGACAGTCAGCCTTACCTTTTCATTCTCTCTCAGGGTACATGGCTTCAAAGAAAACGAACTATGGGAGGGTTAACTAATTCAAGCCACTTTAAATTGCATATTTATTTATTTATTTGGTACGAACTTATGTGTAGTACAAGACTATATTGGTTTTCACACAATAATATAGGCAATTTAAGCACTGTTCTCTCACCAAACACATCCACATATGGCACCTTCCTTTACGACATTACCACATCATCACTTCAGTTTGTTTTTTCCTCTAGCTTCTTTATTTCTTTGTCCTCCACCTCAGGAGTCACTTTCACCGTGAATTTCGTCATTGGAGAGACCGTGGCGGGACATGTCTTTACTGGCCAGTTCACAGCTAACAGGTGAATTGCCGAGGTAGGGGAGGGGAGGAGAGGGGGTCATGTGGGGCCAGGCAGTATCCTCTCTTGACAGCAGGTAGAGGAAGGTCTTCCACATATGCTTACCAAAAATCACCCGTGAAACTTGAAAAATGTGCATATGACTGACCCTGCAATTGCATTACGTATGGGTACGTTGCCGGGTGTCACCGTGACAAAACGTTGTGACGTACCCATACGTCGTCGGGACTCCTCGGGTTAATGTCATCAAAATTACCTGCACTGATCGCGGCACCTATTTCTGATTTGCCTTGGTGTAACTGATCCATAAGAGAGGAGACTTTGAGGGGTTCATCTGTTATTTGCCGATTGTGAATGTCCGTTTCGACCTCTCTTAGGAAGTCGTAGACTGACAAGATTGAGTCCTCGCCCATAAATTTTGGGCAGTTTGTATTGTCTAAGTAGATGGACTGTGGAGGAGGTGGTGTTGTAGCCATGGTTGGAAGAGTGTGAGTTTGCGAAAGTGTGGAAGTTACTGAAGGGGCTGGTAGAGAGGGAGAGAAAGTAGTGATAGTATCTGGATTTATGTTTTATGGATTTAAAGTATCTGGTTTGTTTATTTAGAGTAGAAGGAGGCATAGTAGTAGTAGTGGTGATTGTGGGCGTGTGAGTGGAATGCAAATGGTCGGCGGTAAGGGTTGTTTGAGCTGATGAAGTAGGTTTTTGATACGATCGACCACTGCGGAGATGAGTCACTGAATCGTCATCATCAGTACCTAGTTGCTCACTTGCAGTTTGTTACCTCTGACTGACGGGAGAAAGCTCAGTATATTTGAAATATGACATGTAGTGTGGTGAGAAGATTTAGGAGGTATAAGAATGAAAATGTGTATATTTACTATGTGAAGATGAGGGTATAGGCAATATTTACAATGGTAATGAGGGCTTACATACACAATGGAAGTGAAAATGAATGAAGATGAATGGGTCGGGCGTAAATAAATAAAGTGTGAAGCGTAAGATGAGTTATAAATGTAGTCGGTGAGGATGATAATGAAGTGACGATAGGGAAATTAATATTTACACGAGATGCAATCTGTAGAGAAAATCCGGAGAATAATCTCTATAGAAGATCAAGTAATGGGCTGATGAGAATAAACTATATTTATATATATTGGTTGATGAATGGAGTGAAGTGGGGCTTCCAGATGAGACACTACTTGAGGTGAACTGGGTCGTTGAAGACGAAGTTAAGACGGTATTTGAATGAGAAGTTGTACCTCGCCAGAGACGAAGTTAATACGCTACTTGAATGAGGTGGTCTGGCTCGCCGGAGATGAGACGCTACGTGAATAAGGTGTCTCTGCGTGGCATCGAGGAGAGATGGCGAGGGGGAGAATGATGTCACAAGTGAAGCCGACCAATGAGATGCGAGCTGGAGTGTTGGAGTATGCCTAAGCAGACACTGAGTGGAGAGTGCTGGCGATGATGCAGGGGTCGGTGATACGCTGACTGCATTCCCAGGGTGGAGGGAAGGGCGTTGGCATCGCAGGGCATGGTGTGGGAATGTTGCTTGCAAGCGTGCTCAGTCAGCGATGTGCAAGATGCAACGGAGAGGGAGTGGGTGGTACGTAGTGGGGCGTATTGGGGTGGTAAGATAATTGCCTCTGAAGGAGCATGAGAACTGTCACTGAATAGGTCCTTACGGAATAGGTGCACAGTTGGTGAGGAACAGATGCGTAGGTTGGTGTCGGTATGAACGTCAGACGGTAGTTAGTTGACACCAAGGGAGATGTAGGTGACACAATACAGCAGATGAATGGCAAAGCATCTGGCCAGAGAGTAGATTGGAGAAGAAGAGAATACCGGGACTAATGAGTTTGTGTCACTAAATCATTGTAGGAAGGCAATAAGAAATGAAGATCTGACTCACTGCTTCACCAATTTGTACCACAACCCCCTCATGTTATAGTTGGGTATAATCCATAGTTCTTGCATGCTGTATAAGGGAAGTTTATTTACAGAGATAGCACAGGTAGATGCATTCCAAGTCGAGGCTGGCCTCACACTGAACTGAACTCTATATGTCGAAGCGAGGCTTGGGAAGGCTGGCTAGGTCAGCGTTTATTAAGGTCTAACAGTGGGGGTACACGATGGGGGTACAAACCCCATGGTGTATGGTATGTAGGAGGACTGCTGGGCCTTGATAGCAGGCTGTGAAGCCTATGCCAAGAGTCGGACACATAAAAAAAAAAAATCCTTTGATTTAAAGCTGCACCGGCTCAATCTGATTGGAGCACCTTAACTACACACTAAAACCACCAGGTGCCTTAATTTGGTTATATGGTTACCACTCAGCTTTGTAAATGGTTTCCTGGTTTACAGGAAACCATTTGGCTTGTCACTCAATGTAGGGTCACCCATAGACAGAAAGACAAGAAAAAAATGAAGGAAAGAAAGACAGAAAAAGAAGAGTAAATCCACCCGTAGGTAGAAGGAAGAGGAGAGAATGAAGGAAAGGAAGACAGAGGAGGAGGGATGGAAGAGAGGAAAGGGAAGACACCCAAAGCAGCACTACATCGAGTGAGTGGATGGTGAGCGCCCCACCTACCACTAAAATTTACACACTACCCAAAATAGTCACTCCATAACCAACTCCAGGATCGGTATTCTCCTCGGTTACGGAAGTTCCCTAATACTTTTCCTAAACAATTTATTCTGCTTATTATACCTTGCTGTCCTCTTCTGTTAAATAAATTCTAAGATAACCATAATCTGCCTAAATAACATACAAAAGGATATTAACCAGCCATATCCAAGTATAAATTACTGGAAAGGAGGTACTGGGAGGCCTCGATACCGGGTGAGAATTAGACCTCTGGTTGTCTGGCGGCCAAGTGGAATCAGCTTAACATTTCAAGGGTGTGACACTCAAGTTTGACATGTGTGAAATAGTCAACAATAAGAGCAGTGGAAATAAAAGCCAAAGTATTCGCTCACTAAAGTACAGCATCTGCCATCACTAAAAAAAAAAAAAAAAAAAAAAAAAAATCAGTAATCCCCTGGCAATCGGAGGCATATCATCGCAGCTACACCAAAATCGAAAAAAGGTCTTAGGATACCACAGTTTACTTCTGCTAAGTTAAATATCACACTGGGAGGTATTATGTTGGTGAGGGTCATTGAGTATAACAGGCCTTTGAAGAATTTCTAATGATTACCCTTTAAATAGCCATTCTTTTCATTGAAGTTATGACAGAAAACAGTGAATAAGGCCAAGCTCAAAGAAAAAGTTATAGGGTATTTTCTTCTTGCAAAATCCTCTGGCAGTCAGAGACATATCATCTCAGCTTCGCCAAAATTATTAACAAACAAGCCACATATCCCGGGATAGTGCCCACAAAGTTTGGTTACAATTTGCCTGATTGATTTTGAGATATTTTGGTTACAGCCAGACACACATACTCACACACACACACACACACA
>JAGKTI010022115.1:0-15417 GCA_018397915.1 Birgus latro | reverse complement strand
TGCACACAAATCAAAGGCATTCACCTTTTTCATAGCTGGTGCACTTAAAAACCATGCATGAAAAAATTAAATTGAAAGCAGGAAATTATGATTAACATTTAGGGTAATTTCTTAACCCATTTACAGCATGATGAAAACAGGTTAGACATGAAAATCATTATGGAAATCATCTTTCACACAGTTTATGCATGAGATTAATGATATGGAAAGAACAAAACAAGGAATTTTGATGAAGTTTGGGTACTTACGAGAATGATGCTGCCGTCATGTATAACTTGCTCGATCATCTCAGACTGACAGTAAGACCTTGCACCTGACACCTTAGCACTTTCAGTGCACTTTACACTCACCAGCACTTCTCACAACCACTTTCCACAACGTTTTCTTTCGCATACCTTGCATCACACCACTTCACTGCACCGTACATAACAGTAAATTCCCATGTGGTTTAGTGATGGGTCCTGGAGATTTTATTCAATCTCTGCATACTTAGGAGTAAACATCATCTTCCTCTCCACATTTCGTCTGGTCTTCGAAGCGAAATCAGCCGTGTACTGCTGTAGTTTGTCTCGGGACTTCTTGATATCAAACAAAGTGGAGCGAGGGAGGTTGAATTCAGGTAGGATCCGTGATGTCAGCCACCCGGCGTCCACATTCTCCAATACAACTCCCCCTTCTTCTCCAGAGTCAGAACCACTTTCTTCCTCTTCTCAGGTGGCTGGGCCATTATCACACACATGATGAAGAAGGTGAAGAGCAGCATCAAGCCCTGCAGGAGGTAGGGTATCACCACAAAACCAATCACTTCAGCCGCCATTTTCAGAGCGTGTTTACGAGCCAGGAACGGAGCGGGAAATGAGACAGACAGACAGGCGCAATGCGCAAAAACACAGCCTATCAGCGCGCGCGGGAAATTCAAACTGACGCGGTCCAAAAAAATCAGATTTTTTTCGGATTTCTTTGAATTTTTGGGAATTTTGGGGGTCGGACAGCCCACGATGTCCGAATAGTGATGCATCTGAATACTGGGTGCCCGAATAGTAGAGAGATTACTGTATTCTTTCCATGTGGTCCTTACCTCATCCCCATGGGTTAATGATCTACCACTTACATCCTTCACACTTTTATATTTATTTCCATTGTCACTTCTACATTTCCACACCTCTTTCCAAAATAACATCCTATTTTAAGAGTAATTTACATTCATTTTCTTCCTAGATCAACATTTACCTCTTCCTACGCTCCTCTGTGGGGCGACATAGGATTGGATAATGAATGAAAAATGAATGAATCCTCTTCACTAGTCTCTTTACGTGCTTCTTGCTCTCAATCTACAGTATTTAGTCTTACTTCAAATGAAACCCTGTTCTGTATCCACTCTAAGGCAGAAATTTTGTACTATAGGCAGCTGGACAGCACATATTTTATCCACTCACCATTCAATTCTTTACTGTGTTATTACCAATATTAGCATCTGAAGCTTGGCTTTAAAATCCTAATAAAATACACAACCAGGAATGTCTTTGAACAACTACAGTATACTGTACCAAGCCTTACCTTGTTATCAATGCTGACTCTTTTTGCTTTGCCAGCTTTCAAATTACCAGCTTTACGTTCATTACGCCTCTGTTGTCGTTGCTCTGCAGTAAGAACTCTGTGCTGCTTGTCTACCATCTTTCGTAGTTTGCTTAATTCCCCTAGAGAGCAGGACTGCTTTTTCCTGAGGCCCTCCATCTTGGCTAAAACTTTTTCTTGTGTACGAGTTGGCTTGTCCATTTCTTCTGTATGCCTATTAAAATAAATTTTGCAACAATATTACATTTTACAATGGGAGAATATTTTCGAGTTCCATACAATCATTATAACAGCCACTGCACCTCCTTAAAATTGTTGCTCAGGTACAGTTGCAGACATATCAAACAGAAACATACGCCATCGAGGAGGTATAATGCTTTCTTCATCTGGTAACACTGATACATATGAAACTTCACCAGATTTCATTTGGTCACTAGGACAAACTGAACATGATGATTATTGCTGTTGTGCAAAGTTATTGGTGGTAACATAATATATATGCAGTGTTCTGCCAGAAAGTATACTAATAATAGCATGTCATGAGTATGGTAAGTTTTCTAAAACTGTCACACAATACACCCTCTACATAATGGTAGTTATTATGAATGAAATGGATTTCATGAGTGGTTTAGTTTTGAGTCATAAACCATGCAACAGTTAACAATTCATAATACAAGTCATAGTTAACAGCTCTCCCACAACTATTATTGAACAGTGAATTATTGTGATGCCCATCCTCCATACTGTGAACCTGACACTGGTAGACCTCTGAAATCAAAGCAAGTTCACCACATACAGGAGGTGGCAGGGTGAGGGTGGAGGACCTAGGAGACAGAAGGAGGGAGGTGGGTGTGGAAGGGGGAAATAATGATCAAACTGGGGGCCAGAGGAAAGGGGTGATGGGGTAGGGACTGTGCACTTCAGTAGACAACAGGAGCTACGGTGGGAGGGATAGATTACAAGGTGATGACTGGACCAAATTACTGTTTCGTGGAGAATATAGGATTTTACAGTCAGACCATGAAGCGTTAAGTTGACGTTGCCATGTGTTGTAATTGACCAACATGGTTTGTAACAGTTCACGACACACTTTCCACTGGATGGCTTAGTACCCCCTTGCATTATGAGTATAGTGACTATTTGCTAATGTGAAAATATATGACACGTCCCAACAGTTTGTCAGATGTTACAGCTGTTGTCATAGTGACTGGGAATTAATCTTGTGGCCTATAATGCAGTATCATCATGGATAACGACTGATATCGCAAACAGAGTAGGGGTGGACCTATGTAGATTGTTCCTTTATTACCAATAAATACAGTCTGACAGTAATGATGGTCCCTATGATTTTCACTAATATCTGTATGGCACCACTGTAAAATATAGGTGGATTTACTTAACCCAGGTTTATGTTATCTTTTTCTGTATGCCGTGTTTGGCTCTTGAGTGACTGTCATATGCCCCAGGCATTCCTTCACATATCCTCGAGCCAATAATGGTGGAACTAGATTGCAACATCTACAGTTATCCAGTCTACACATGTGCATATTACATCAACTATGCCATTAGTTACAGAAATTGCCTGCATTTAATGCAAACACACACTTTATCTGCAGTGTATTCTGTTATGCTAAACAATAGTGTTCACACTGTATGAAACTCACAGGATAAAGATAAATATGAGGACCATTGTCTATTGCCATGTTCACAGAGAGTAACTACTGAGCCACACATCTCAGCAGTATCCGAACATGGAGCTGTTGTCCTGGCTGAGTAACGGTGAATATTGTAATCCATTAAAGAGGACAGGTGAACCACTGTTGTTGATGTATAAACGTGATCCGCTGTTCATGGTGTAGTAGTCATTATGGCCATCTCCCTTCCTTGTCAGTATCCACGTCTGAGTGCACGCAGTTGTCAGGAAGAGGGAGGGGCGGACAGTGAACTGGATACTGAAGTTGTAGTAGTAGTAGTAGTTGTTCCCCAGGCAGTCTAGCCGAACAGCCCCGAGTCCTTACGGAAGGCCATGGCCGAAACCAGGCTTTCCCACAGAGCTCTCAAGGAGTGTATGTTGTGTTGTTGACGCAAGTGATTGTGTGCAATGCAGTCTTCCATAATGTGCTTAATTGTATGGGGTGCTGTGCTGCATCCTGGACAGGCATCAACGACAGAGCCATCCAGCCTCTTCTAATAACTCAAGAGGGCTGGATGATGCCCACATCTCAGCCTGGCCAGGTGGACCCTGTCCTCACGAGGGAGACAGGACTCAGAAACGTGGATATCAGGAAGTTGCCATGCATCTGTGTGTTGTCTTTGAGTGACTGAAAAGAGTGGCGAGTGATCTGAGTATGGGTATGCTTCTGGAAGCTGGTCTGAGGCGGTCGAGGGGGAAGAGATGACAGAATATGTGTATGATATCGTGTGCTGGGTGTTGTTTTGATGTTCCTTGGTGTTTAAGGATGTGCTGCCATGTAGTGTAGTGGATGCTGTGGGTTTGTGGAGGCTGCGGCGAGAATTTGGGTCCCTCTCATGTCTAGATAATCCTTGACTTTGAAGTAGATGGTCTGAGGGTGTAGTAGCTGTGCAGCCTGTGATTATTTTTAGGGTCTTGTTCTGCATGGTCTGTAGGATGTTGTAGTGTGTTTTAGTGATTGACGCTGCTACTGTGAGTCAGGCAATAGGCAGGATGCGGGTGGGAAAGGCGGCAGGTGTGTCTGGGTTGACTGCCGAAATGTTGAAGGCCTCAGGAGATACTGGGGTGAGATTAGTCACTGACCTGATAAATAGGATTATATAGGAGTGTGTGTTGCCCCAGATGACTGGCTGAGGAGTGTAATTGTAAATGTTTACAAGGGAAAGGGTGATGCCCTGGAAAGGGGAAATTACAGAGGTATAAAGCTCTTAGATCAGATAATGAAAGTAATGGAGAGAGTTCTAGAAGGTATGATTAGAGAAAGAGTGAATATCGATGAGATGCAGTTTGGGTTTATGCCAGGCAGGGGGACCACTGATGCCATATTCATTGTTCGACAGCTTCAGGAAAAATATATTGGAAAGAAAAGGGAATTGTATTTTGTTTTTGTTGATTTGGAAAAGGACTTTGACAGAGTCCCTAGAGAGGTGGTGAAGTGGGCAATGAGAAAGCAAGGGCTGGAAGAGTGACTGGTTAGGGTGGTTATGGCCATGTACATGGGTGCTCGCACCCAGGTAAGAGTGAATGGAGCTTTGAGTGATGAGTTTTCCGTGAATGTTGGTGTGCATCAGGGGTCAGTTTTGAGTCCCTTGTTGTTTATCATGGTGCTTGAAGCCCTCTCACGTGACTTCAGAGATGGACTCCCATGGGAGATGTTGTATGCTGATGATTTGGTGTTGACTGCGGAAAATGAAAAGGAGGCAGAGGAAAGATTTAAGAAGTGGAGAGATGGTATGAGGCACAAGGGCTTGAGGGTGAATGCAGATCAAACAAAAGTGATGATATCTAGGGTTGGTGGCGGTACAATCAGAGGAGAGGGAGAGTGGCCATGTGCAGTTTGCCACAAGGGTGTGGGAAGCAATTCCATTTTGTGCAGTGTTTGTGATAAGTGGGTGCACCAAGAGATGTAGTGGTATTAGAGGTATCTTGCGAGATGATGCTGATTTCATGTGTGCAGCGTGTCGGGGAGAGCAGGTGGAGATTGTTAGGCGTGAGAGGGTTGAACTTGCAGGTGAGTCTCTTGAGTGTGTGGAGGAGTTTCGTTATTTGGGAGACATGTTATGTGCCGGAGGTGGGGCTGGAGTTAGCTCGGTTGCTAGGGTGAGAAGTGGTTGGAAGAAGTTCAGGGAGCTGTTGCCTCTCCTGACATTGAGAGGACTCTCCTTACGTGCTAAGGGGTCTTTGTATGCAGCTTGTGTTAGGAGTGTGATGCTGTTTGGTAGTGAGACCTGGGCAGTAAAGGAAGAGGATATTTGCAGGTTTAAACATACAGAAATGACAATGATTAGGTGGATGTGCAGTGCGTCCCTGCGTGCAAGGCCTGGGGGGGCTGGGTTTATGATGGAAGAGTTGAGAGGTAGGATGGGACTGGAGTGTATTGGTGTTGTGATGAGGAGATGTAGGCTGAGGTGGTTTGGACATGTGGAGAGGATGGGGGATGATAATTGGGTACAAAGGGTGAGAGGTGTTAATACTGGGGGAGGGGTTGGGAGGAGTAGACCGAGAAAGACATGGGACGAGGTCATTAAGTGTGACTTAAGGGTTAAGGGACTGAACAGGGAGGCTGCCAGGGATCGAGCAGCGTGGAGAGCCGCCATTAGGTGACCGAGGCCGACGCATGCAAGCATGTTGGAGCCTTCAAAAACGAAAACGAAAACGAAAACGAAAACGAGAAGCCCAAGCAGGACTTGCATAATTCATCATTGAATGTATGTATTGTTTGCATACTGTGGTGGTGGTTTCTTTGTTGTGTCCTAATGTTGTATGGGCAAGTGACCTCAAGGCATTGAGTCTTGGTGTTAATTTATCCTCAATGTTTGTGATGTTTGAAGGACGCTGATGTAAGTTCCACCAAGGATTTTGGGTGTGTGTGTGTGTGTGTGGTAGGGGAGTGTTGTTTATGGTGCAGTGTGGAATGTGACTATGTTCTGAGGTCCAGTTTGTGAGAAGGGTCACTGTAGATTTGGCTGGGGCTATTTTGAGCCTGTTTGTGATGAACCATTCGTGTAGTGTGTTCAGGTAAGGCTGGAGGATGTGCGTGACTGTGTTTGCATTTTAGTGTGTACATGTGTTATGTCATCTGCATAGGAAGCTATGTGTATTTGTGGTGTGTGGGGTGTGGGTATGTCGTGCATGTATAGGTTAAAGAGAGTAGGGGACAAAACAGATCCATGCGGGACGCCATTTGTGAAGTTTCTGATGTTCGAAGACTGACCGGCATATGTTACATGTGCACATCTGCCTGCTAAATAGTTTGACAGCCATCTTTTTGTGTTATTGTGCATGTTTGTGTTGAATATTTTGTTTGTGAGGTTGTGGTGGGGGATGGCATAAAATGCTTTGCTAATGTCTAATGTGACTAGGAGTGTTCTGTGTGGTGGCCTAGCTGAATTCATGTCATCAAAAACTCTCTCTGTAAGGTCTGTAAGAAGAGTGTTTGTGGAGTGTAGTGGCCTAAAACCATGCTGTGATGGGTTTAGGGGAGTGTGAGGTGTAACTAGTTGTAATAACAGTCATTCAATGACTTTGGAGTGATGGGGCGGTGTTAGGAAGGTAACATGGGGTCTTTGTTGGGTTTGGGGATGGTGATGATGATTCCATGCTTCCAGATGTTGGATATTATGCTGAGTGAGTAGATGTAGTTTGGTATGTTGGTGAGTGCTAGTATGACGTGTGGTCCAAGGTGTTTAAGGTATATGTTGCTTATGTCGTCTGGTCCACAGGCAGATGAGCGCTTAAGGCTGCTAATGATGTGCTTCATCTGGTTGTAAATAAAAGGTGTGAAGTCTGGGTCTGTGAGGAACTGTCTCTTGCGTCAGATGACACGTCGGTCGTTGCGATGGGGGTTTAGATGGCTGACATGTGAAAAGTGATTGATGAGTGTTTGCTTGTTGTTTATTTGAAGGTATGGTGTCTGTTGTTGTGATGGCAGTGTGTGATTGTGTAGTGCTGCTGTTGAAGAGTGTAATGCTGTTTAGTGTTTTGTAGAGTTTGTTGGTGTTTGTTTTGTAATCAAGTGTTTGGAGATAACTATTCCAATTTAGTGATTGCTGTTCTGATATTTTACTGTTTATCTGAGTGTTGAGTTCTTATATTTGTTGTACGGTGTCTTGTGTATGGGGTGCTGGGGAGTGTCGTAGTGTGTCCCGTTGACTGATGAGGCCTGAATTTCTGGTCTGAAGCTGGGGTTGTGTTTCTTTCTGTTGCCTCTGGGAATGTGTCTTTTGTCTGCATTTTTAATAACTGTATTGAAAGTGTGCACAGCAGTGTTGATGTTTGTGATGGGTGTGCTCTTTAATGTTTCAAGGTGTTGTTCTGTTTCATTTGTGAAGGGCTCCCAGTTGGCTCTCTTGTAACTGGTGTGTGTGTGTCTGTGGCCAACTGGGGTGATTCTGGTTTTGGTAGTGATGATGATCGGGAGGTGGTCAGAGCCAAGGGTTTTGACCACTCTCCAAGATGTTGTGGGGGCAAGGTTTGGGGAGCAAAAGGTGATGTCTGGTAGGAAGAGGGCTTGGTGGGGGATACGGGTATGTTGATGGATATTATGTATGAAAAAATTATCTGTTTAGGACTGTAGTACCAGCCCTCTGCCTGTGTCAGTGTTGGTGACATGCCAGGCCGATGCCTTGGCACTGAAATCACCATCCAGGATAATGCTGGGTACGTTAGTGATGTGGTGTATTTGTGGAGAGTAATTGTGTGGTACTGTGGGGATGATTGGGGGGGAATGTATGTATTAGCGATTGTTATGTGATTCGTTACCAGTACGTATTTTAATTGATTGTACTTCTGTTGTGGTGTCATGTGGGGGAGAAGTGACTGTGTATGCACTGGTATCTGAAAAGTTGATGGATTTGTGTACCAGGATGATGAGTCCACTGCCTACGCCATCAGCCCAGTCTTGTCTGATGGTGGTGAAATTATGAAATGTAGGTGGTTTTTGTGTTCTGTGTAGTTTTGTTTCTTGTAAGATGGCAATGTGTGTGTTTTGTTGGTTGATGAATTGTGTGAGTTCTTGTTTTTTGGTGTTTATTCCATCTATATTTATTTAAATTATTTTTATGTTGTGTGTACGATGTGTGTTGGGTGCTGCAGCACGAGGGGGAGGTGGGGATGTGGGTGGAAGGGAAGGGGTAGGAGAAGGTTGTGATGGAGGTAAGGGTTGAGGTGAATTAGATTGGGGTGGAAAGTTGGGGGATTGGATGGTGTGGAAAGGATCGGTGGGTTAGGCTGAGGAGGTGTGGAGGAAGTAGGAATGGGGTTGGTGGGGGAGTCAGTGGGCAGAGGGATGGAGCATAAGGAGCAGGTTGTGAATCAGACTACTTGACAGTTACACATCCTTCATACCACAATGTACTCTATCAGTATAGGGTTTCCAGTAACCTGACATAAAGATCATGTAATACAGCTGATAAGGCATCGCTCTACCCACCTATTAACCCACCCCAGTATTGCCACCTATGTTCTTGAACATCCCCACCCCCTTGTAAATCATGTTTTCGTTTACATCAGTGCCATGCAGATTGATGAGAACCATAGGCACAAATCACTACTGTTAACTATTATTTACTGTGGCAAGAAAAAATTTCTCCCACTCCCTCCTCTGCGTTCAATATTACAATTGTCACCCATGATGTTACTAAGTAAACGCTACAAGAATAGCTCGCAATCACAATGACAACAGGTGTGACATCAGGCAAACAATCAAGAAGTTTCATATAACACCAAGTGATGACATAGTTGTCACCATATACTAATAATGCAGGGTTTGTGTGATGTGCCACCCCATGGGGAGTAGGTTGTCCTACAGACAATATAACAAAACATGCTGGTAGACTGCATAACATGCCAAAGTCTGCATAATGTTTAACAGCCTAACTATCAAATTCCATATTCAGTGTTAAACTATAGCTGATTTGGAACCATGTCACCAGCGTATCCCATCCTAGCTTCCGCTACAGACTACTCTCCCCTACCCAATCACTCGATTCCTGTAGAGCCCCCCTCTCACCCACCACCCTCTTTCTTGTCTCCCAGTCACCCCACCCTGCCTCCTCCTGTAGCACCACCTCATATGAAATTGCATCGATTAAAGAGGTCTTCCAGTTCCAGGTTCACGGTTAGGGAGGAGGCAGGTAATGGAAATTTTGTGATTATGATAGGCAAGGAAATGCAGATATTGTGGTAATGGCTTATATGCTGGCCGTCGGTAAATGCTGTATGGTTCATGATGTTTGTCGAAAGTCACACTTATGAAACCTGTGTGTTTCATGTTGAATAAAATACGAATATGTATTGTGTGAAATTATTTTATTACAATATTCACAAAAAAATGTTATTCTCAGTATACTGACAGGTAGGACATAGTTTACATACCACTACTAACTGCGCACAGCGACAATGATCACCGCATTTGGTTCATCCTGGTGAAGTTCCATACATATCAGTGTTACCAGATTTGGAGAGCATTACACCACCTCAGTGGTGGACGGGGTGTTTCTGTTTGATATGTTCACAACTGAACTATGTACAATACTGAACAATGAAGTGTCTAGTCCTGGATCACTGAGGTCAGTCTTAAATGAACTGTTATTGGTAGCAAACATACACATCAGACACTAATATAAAGATAAAATAAAATTTTATATCCAAACACTTGCACAGAAGTATAGATTAAATAAAACAGGGTTAGGCAAACATATAATTGCACCAGTCTGGGGGTTTATTGCTCAAATAATGCTACCCAGGGATGAGTGAGACTGATCACTCTCACCATACATGTCAGGACCAAATTCTCTAGCCCCAGCCTTCTACGCTCCTCATGGGGCAACACTGGATTAGATGATGAATAAATTAAATGAATTAACTCAAATTCATGGTCAGGCTAAAACCAGATCTGTTTGATCAACTGTAGGAAATTCCAGCAGATATAGGGCTGATCAACCTTTCTGCTACTGTGAATTCATATGCCAATTATATTCAGCCTTAAGTCAAATGATTTAATTCTTTCAAACAATGACATACTCTTGCTACCACTAGACAATTTTATTCTGCTTTGGAAGAATCTCCTTTTAGTAATTAATGACTGCTATATCTAACCTGATGCATATACACAACACTAAATGGGAACAATTATGTAATGCAATTTAGGAGAAAAAAAGGCATCTCTGGGAATGGAAAAAGGGTGGTAACAAAGAGGGATACTTGAGTGCCAAGCATAGGGCTACAAAAGAGGTCAATGGGGAAAAGTCTGAGTCTTACAGACTTTTACTTGATAACCTAAACAATGTGGACAGGAAGAATATGATATTTAAGGTGGCATATCAGATGAAGAGGGAGAATAGGAATATCACGGGTAAGCAGTGTGAAGAACGATGAAGGAAAGGTAGTGGTGAACAGTGAGGATATTAAAGACACCTGGAGAGAGCATTACAACCAGTTGTTGAATGCAGAGTCTGACTGGGACAGGGAAGGTTTGGAGCCAGCAGATCCAGTGTTTGGCCCTTGGCCTTTGATTGACACTGCTACTGTGAGCAGGGCAATTAGACAGGATGCAGGTGGGGAAGGCAGGAGGTGTGTCTGTGTTAACTGCTGAAATATTGAAAGTCTCAGAAGATACAGGAGTGGGGTTAGTCACTGACCTGATAAATATGATTACATATGAGTGTTTTGTCCCATATGATTGGCTGAAGAGTGTAACTGTAAATGTGTACCAGGGGAAGAGTGATGCCCTGGAAAGAGGAAATTATAGAGGCATAAAGCTTTTGGGCTAGATAACAGGTAAATCAGGGAATTCTAAAAGGTATGATTAAAGAAGGAGTGAATACTGAAGAGATGCAGTTTGGGTTTATGCCAGGCAAAGGGACCACTGATGCCATATTTATGGTTTGACAGCTTCAGGAAAAATATATAGGAAAGAAACGAGAACTGTGCTTTGTTTTTGTTGATTTGGAGAAGGCCTCTGACAGAGTCCATAGAGAGATGGTGAAGTGGGCAATGAGAAAGCTCAGGATCAAAGAGTGGTTGGTTAGGGTGGTTATGGCTATGTATGTGGGTACTCTCACCCAGGTAAGGGTGAATAGAACATTGAAAAAAGAGTTTTCCGTGAATGTCGGGGTGCATCAGGGGTCAGTCTTGAGCCCCTTGTTGTGTTTGTTTAACACTGGTGGTGCCTCTAGGTCTGTATGGACCAATCACCTCTGAGTGATAGTCTGTTCAAAATACAAACCCCCCTTCACCTTTTTCTGTACTCTGGAAATATTACATTTACACCAACTGTAGTTCTGAAGAGGGGCAACTACTACAGGTTTCATCAACAGATGTTATTTCCTACTTCCACTGTTTTTCAAACTGTGTGTCAAAATTTTTCCACTATTAGTATCATGCAAAGTGACTCGGCTCTAGTTCTCTCTAAAGAACTGATATATTTTAATTTTTAGGCATTGTAAAAGAGAAAAGGGGAAAAAGAAGTGTGTGGTAATCATAAGGGAATTTTTCTTCTTTGTGTAATAAGAAAAGTATATGGTAGGATACTTATTGACAGAGTTAGGGAAATTACAGAAGAATTAGTTGCAGAAGAACAAGGAGGTTTTAGGAAGAGAAGAGGAGGTTGTGTAGATCAGATATTCATCCTTAGGTCTTTAGTGGAAAAGTTTCTAGAGAAAGGAAAGAAGTTGTATGTGGCCTTTATGTATTTGGAGAAAGCATATGACAGGGTGGATAGACAAGCAATGTGGAAAGTTTAAGTTTTAAGAATATATGAAGTGAATGGGAAGTTGCTGAATGCTGTAGAGTACATATGAGGGGGCTAAGGCTGCAGTGTGTTTCACGTGAACTGAGTGAATATTTCTAATTCAATGTTGGACTGAAACAGGGATTTCATGTCCTCATGGTTGTTCAATCTGTATATGGATGGGATTATAAACAAGATACAAGGTAGGGAAGTGGATGTGAAGCGACCCTAATGAGATAGGGCAGTGTTTGGAAACTCTCTGTACTGTAGTTTGCAGATGATACTGTACTGTTACGTGAAGATGAAGGGGAACTGAAAGGCTTGGTGAATGAGTTTAGGAGTGTGTGTATGAAACAGAATCTAAATGTGAATTTAGGGAAGAGTAAATTTATGGTCTCTGAAGGAAATAAAGTTACTGAATGTGCAGTCAGGCTGAATGAGGAGGAAATGGAAAATGTGAGTGCACCTAAGTACTTGGGTAGTGTGAAGAGTAAGGATGAAAGTTTAGAGAGTGAAGTGCTTGAAAGGGTACAACAGAGAAGAAAATCTGCTGGTTCTTTGAAAGAGGCGATAAGGAACAGGGAGGTGAACATGGAAGTAAGAGAGTCACTACATGACAGTATTGTGATACCAACTCTAATGTATGGAAGTGAAGCTTGGACCTTGTTGGAAGGACACTAGTCAAGACTGAGAGCAGTGAAAATGAGTTATCTGAGAGGAGCAGGTGGAGTTATATGAGGTGAGAGACTGAGAAATGAGGAAGTGAAGGAGCTTTGTGGTGTGGATGTGGATGTGACAGAAAGCATCAGGAGAAATACACTGAGGTGGTTTGGCCAGGTGGAGAGGATGGAGAGCGAGAGACTAATGAGTAAAGTGTACGCATGTGAGGTGGAGGGGGGGAGAGGGAGGATGAGACCGAGGATGAGATGGAAAGATGGAGTGGAGTGGTATATGAGAGAAGAGGGTGTGAGCTGGGAACAGGACAGTAAAATGGCATTGGACAGGGTGACATGGAGGCAACTTGTTTGTGGCCACCCCTTACAGGACTGAGGAGTCTGGCAATAGACAGACAGATAAAGAGGAAAGTGGCATCAAATTGTTCAGAGTTTTAAAGACAAACCTCTTCAATCAGATCATTCATATTTCTTTTTATTCTTGCTTTCTCCAGACAACTTAGCTAATCTTAGGATAGGACAGACGTTTCATACTGAAGGAGTCAGATACAGCCTTAGCAAACTCCTTAAAATATTAGAAGCCTTTCCTTAGCAGAATAAAACTGGTAGAAACAGCAATACTGTACACTTATAAAGTGATGTCACCTGACTCCAACAGGTTACATTATGTTTCATGTATATACAAAGATAGACAGATTATCCTGGCTATGTGGTGTGAAGGGGTGCTCCAATAGTCCAAATCAACATTAATCCGGAGGAAACAGAACACACGTACTGATAGACTGATTTATTTACTGGTAAATGTACACTTTATGCAGTAGAAAGACATTACCAATTCCATCCATATTCCTCCAGCTTGTTTCTGTATTTTTTTGACTATCTTCAGTTTGGTAAATTACCTTTTCCTGCTGAAAAATTTCCTCCCTATTATTATCATCACGTTCCTTAAGCCATACCTACCACTGTTTCCAGCGCAATGGAAGAAACTCAGCGTACTCCAAGGTGGATTTCGCTTCCCAATTTCCCAACTCAAGTTTGGGTTGGGTTAAATTATTAAATACAGTTTAGCTAGGTTGGGTCAGGTTTAGTTAAACATTTAGGTGAGAACAGTCCATTCCGCCATTACATTAACAAATCACCCAAGCGTTGTCACAGCAGACCAAAAAACAAAGGGAAAACAGATTTAACAAGAGAGAGAATGGGAATATGGATGGAGTATATGCGCGGAAGTGGCTGAGAATGAGAGGGTGAAAGAGGGAGTGTGTATTGTTGTGAGCAACAGGTGGAAGGAGAATGTAAGAGAATATGGATCAGTTGGGTCAAGGATTGTGTGGGTAAGAGTGAAAGTTGGACTACAAATGTGGGCAATTGTGTGTGTGTATGTGCCAACGCAAGATCATGTAAGTAGAGTGAGAGAAGAGTTTTGGACAAATGTGGAAGCCTGCTTGGAAAAGTTTGAAAGGAATGAGAGAGTGTTTCTGATTGGAGATATGAATGGAAAAGTAGGGAATGAGAAGGTGGATGGAGTGGTTGGTGAGTGGGGTGTGCCTGCAGAGATGGATGAGAATGGCAGTGCTTTAGTGGACATTGGTCCTGGGAGGGGGTTGGTGGTAGCTCATACCCTCTTCAGGCACAAAATGATCCATAGGTATACATGGCGAGTGGTGAGAAGAGAAGACGGTGGAATGAATGAACGGAAGGCAATGATTGACTGTGTGTGTGGATGAAAGGATGAGAAGATGTGTAATGGATGCAAGAGTATATAGAGGTTGGGGGAGTGGACTTTCTGACCACCATTTGGTGGTGGCCAGAATCAGAATCCAAACAAGATGGAGGAAGAGAAGAAGGGAAGGACAGGAGGAAGTATTTGTTACAAGGAGGGTAGAAAAGTTACAAGAGGATGGAATAAAGGCTGAATATAAAAGGGAAGTGGAGGAGCGATTGGGTAAATATAGATTGGAGCAGATGGGGGACATGGAAGGTGTGTGCAAGGTATTCACAGAAGAAATCTGTGCAGCATGTGAGGTGGTGTGTGGGGTGAAGAGAAGATGAAAGGGGGTTCAGGGAACAGCATGGTGGACTGAAGAGGTGAGAGAGGCTGTGGCACAAAAGAAGAAAGCATATAATAGAGTGGATGAGGAACGGGCGACGAAGAAGCTGAAAGACGGACGAGAGAGTTATATGTAGTGAGGAGGAGAGAGGTGAAAAGATTAGTAAGAGAGAGTAAGAAGAGAGTGGATGAGGAATTTGGAAGGAATTTGAGTGCAAAGTGGAGGGAATGTAAGAAAATGTTCTGGAAGGAGGTAAAGCGAGCTAGACAGGGTACCAACGAAGTCAGTGGGGGTGTGAAAGATAAAAATGGTAGATTACCAGTGGAGAAGGGAGTAAAAGTAAACAGATGGAGAGAACACTTTAATTAACTGTTAAACATAGAGAATGAAAGTAATGCAAGTATAAGTGGCTGGGGAATGGCAGGGAGAAGGAAGGTTGTGAGAAGAGAGGAAGAAATCAGTAGGATGGAAGTGGTGGAAGCAATGAAGAAAGTTAAAATGGGGAAAGCCCCAGGAATTGATGGAGTGTATGGTGAAATGCTGAAGCATGGGGGAGAGATAGTAATAGAATGGATGTGGAAGATGTGCAGATTGGCTTGGGAGGAGGGTAGAGTCCCGGAGGATTGGAAGTCAGGTATAATTATTCCTCTGTACAAAGGAAAAGGGGAAAAAGCAGTGTGTGGTAATCATAGG
>JAGKTI010022113.1:0-12314 GCA_018397915.1 Birgus latro | reverse complement strand
GAGAGAGAGAGAGAGAGAGAGTGAGAGAGAGAGAGAGAGAATCATATACCATACAGTACACCAAAATAATGGATTCTGTCTTTATGTAAGTAAAATGATACAAAAGAAGGCTCTCTCACTCCAAGCCCTCTGACTGTAGACCATGCATGCAAACACACACACACACACACACACACACACACACACACACACACACACGAGAGAACCATTGATGAGTGAAATGTTTAAAGGAATTTTGTTGGGAAAGTTAGAAAGCAGAACTACACCCCAGCAATAAATCGAGAAGCATTCACAGCGCATTACGACACGCAAGGAATACGTGGGTAATAGTTCTCTTAATCTCCTGTGCACTAATTTACTCACAGGGTTATTAGTCTGTCTAGCACCTGCCCCTAAGCGATTTAATTTGCATATTACAACTAAATATTTTCTTCGTTGACTAGGGATTTCGTAACAACTCTTCCTCAGCGATTTAGTCTGCAGTTTACATCTTTAGTATCCTCTTGTGTTGTACCAAAGCAAATTATGTCGATAGCAAAGAGACCTCAGAACCATACAAAGGAATATTTCGGTGTAGTATGGGAAATAATTCGCTAAAGAAGAAATGCTACGAATTTTCCCTTAATATCGACACGGAATGTATAATTAACACAGTAAATAGTAACACGTCACATACAGGGGAAAAAAAAGTGGTAAGGAAGAGGTGCTCCGGAGCCTCTTAACTCCCTGGCGTTATGCTTACTTAAATTTTGCTGCTTCCATGCTATTATAGTCAGATCAGGAAATTACCTTTCTAAAGAGGGGTTAATGAGGCTGTATCTAACCCCTGCTGTTTGAGCAGTCGCCCTCAACCCCTTCACCTCGATGGCGCCCTTTTTTATATTAGTAACCGTCCCACAACAACTTTATTTACAAATTTTGTTCCAGTAATGAGGGGATTAAGTAGGGATACATGTAACCCCTCTAGTTCGAAAAGCCCCCTTGAGCTAAATCAAATCAGCCAGAGATAGCAATATGGTATAAAATAAGCCTGCGTGTTGAAGGGGTACGGCTGAATATAACTGTCTGGCTGTTGTTGCTGTTGCTCAACCCCGGTCTGCCTGGAGCAGCAGACCAGTCGATCAAAGGTAAACAGCTACTTCTGTGGTACCGTCCTACAGGTTAAGTCCGATATATACACCGTGTAGGGAATCGGTGCCCCTTTGTGGTTGGCAATGCCTCGCCAGGGTCGGGCTAGGGTCCTTCTCCAAGGTGAAGTGCAAGGAAATATGAGGAGGATTGGCTCTTGGACGGGCGCCACAGATGCATCGTTCCACCCAGGGTAAACTGCGCTACCACGTGTAGGCCCTTCGTCAGCGCTATAATTGCTTGGATTCAGCAGTAAAGTGAAGTAAATAAATAAATAAATAAATAAATAAACAAGTGAATAATTAAATAAAATGAAACAGGATAAAAAGACGTCCTCTGCCTGAAGTGCTTAACAGTGAATCACTTGTATTACCTGGATGGCGGCGGTCCAAACTGCGTGATCGACATTCAGCAGGCGGTCACTGATCACCCGACAATTAGGCAGCTTTTACGACCGTCTTACCCTTTACCGGCACCAACCTCATGTCAAGCAGTTAAAAAAAAAAAAGTTCGAGAGGAGCATAATTGGTCTTGTTCTTCTCCTTGGCATCCTAGACTTTTCGTCGTGTCTTCCTTCTTAATGATTTATTTCGGAAATTTAAAACATGTAGGCGTGGGTAATTCTCGTGGCGTTCTGCTCATCCTTCTCGCTATTTATTTTTACTTTTGCTACCTTTAGACGATAAAATTCAACTATGGCGAGACTTTGCAAACTGGAGAAGAAAAATAAGCCTGACATACACATAATTAGTCGTGTTCTCGTTGGTACAAGACATTTTCGTGGTATTTCTTCTCTAACATAGTACTATACATAAAAAACTTGGCATGAAAAAATAAGAAAATGGTGAAATATTGAAAGTTGTGTATTAAGTGTGTGTGTGTGTGTGTGTGTGTGTGTGTGTGTGTGTGTGTGTGTGTGTGTGTGTGTGAAAAACAGGCTTTCATCACTAATTCATCTTGTTAGGGTAAATCCAAGACAGACACCACTATTTATTAACGACACTTATCACCACACACACACACACACACACACTTCACCCCTCTCCCACACACACATATATCTACACAGCTTTCAAGATTTCACTATTTTCTTATTTTCTCTCCTCAAGAACACAAGCGGCTCCTTATGATGTCCATCCGTTCAGGCCAATTTGCTTATCTTCGCATCTTGCCACTTTTGTAAATTCATAGTACGCGGAGTGCGTGTGCAGTTTTTATATTTTTTTATTTTTTTTTTCGGGAAAGGCAAGTGCAAATCAGGGAGCGTATTTACACGTGTCTTACCCTCTCATTGTACTGACAACTCTACTATTCTGTTACAGCTAAAGCCAGATGATTTTATTCAGCTGTGATAAATGCAGAAAAAAAAGACTTTGAAAAAAATAATGTAAAAAAAGACCCAGAGAAATGGGGAAAAAAAAAATGGGCTCGATGGTGTGATATGTGCTTGGGTGTGAGTGGATGAGAGGAGTGGATGGGAAGATTGGAGGAGGTGGAGCTGAAAGGGAGAAGAGGAGGCAAAGGGATGACTAAGGAGAGAAAAGAATGAGGGAAGAAAACTGAGGGTGATGGGTAAAGGAGGACGGCAATGGGTAAGGAGCTGGAGGGAGAGGGGGGGGGATGTCACGGCTTGGAGCCTTGGGAAGATGAAGATGGATGGAGATGGAGAGGGAATGGGGAGAGCAAGAGGTGATGGAGAGGGAGGAAGAGGGATAGCGAGATGGAGAAAGAGGGATGTGGTGGCGAGAAGGATGGGGAAGGTGGAGAAGGATGGAAGAAAAGGGAAGAGAGTGGGGAGAAGGAGAGGGGTTGAGGAGAAGAGGGAGAGGAGAGAGGGGGGAGGGACGGTGATGTGTGTTGGGCAATGGGTTAGGGAAGAGGGATGTAGTGCCCAGGTAACTCTAGATTAATGTATGTGGCTTTGTGAAGGGAGGAAGACGGATGAGGGAGTGAGTGTGTGTGTAGGGAGGAAGGGGTTAGAGGAGTGAGTTACTGAGGTAGTCAAAAACAGTGCTTGAATTATGGGAGTATAGAATGTCAGTGTGGGTAGTAAATTGCGAGAGTCTGGGGAGTGCACGAAGAAAACTGTGTGCAGGGAGGAGGATGGCAGAGAGGGAGGGGGGGGGGTAAAACAAAGAAGGGGGCGAGATGTAGAAGGGAGAGAGGGAGATGGGAAATTCTTTAAAGGACAGGAAGCTACCTATCTTATCCTGGCTACAGCGAGACATTTTTATTCAGGTGAGGGAAATTCATCCATCTGAAAGATTAAAAATGAGAAAATGGGGGTAGAGACTTAGACGGGAGGGAGAAGTGAAGTGGAAGCAGAGGTGCAGAAGAGGCTGGGTTATTCTTAAGACCGGTATGTGACAGAAGAAAATATACACCTGATTTACCCAGTGCCCCTCTGATTGGTGGAGGCGTCGGGGATGTCGAGGGTTGCGGGGTTGGGGTGGTTTTTTTTTGGGGGGGGTAGGGTGTGGGTGCGGGAACAGGTATAGCAGGGTAAGTACAGCGCTATACTGGGATTATGTTAGCTTCCATTGCAGCCACTTTTAATGGAGCAAGAGTTACTGCCTTTATGTGGGGCTTCGTAGCGTTGTACAGATGATGCTCCTTCTGAAGGGGATTTGTTGTAAGTGTCAAGTTTATCTCAGTATATATTAACTTCAGTTCTAAATTTATGAACAGAGTATCAGTGTTGACTCTGTGCAACTAGTTCTAATAGAGGACGATTTGTTGACTTTATATGGGACTGGAATTCTTGTATAGATGGTGTACTGACTATAGTTGCTGTAAGTATAAAATTTAACTGCAGTTCTGAAATTATGAATGGAGCATCGCTGTTAACTCTCAATGCATCCAGTTCTAATGTAGGACAATTTACTGTCATATTTGGGATTCGAAGCCTTGTATAGATGGTGGGCCAACTAAAGTTATCTGCTGTAAGTATGAGGTTCATCTATAGTTTGGAATTTATGAAAAGAGTATCGCTTTTAACATTTACTGCATCCAGTTCCAATAAGAAGGATTTGCCAGAATTATGTGGTATTGGAATCGTTACATACATGAGGGGCCAGATAAAGGGATTTGTTGTATGTAAGACGTTTATCTAGAATTTGGGCTTAACAGAGCATCAATATTAACATTCATTGTATCCACTTGTAATGGAGGACAGTTTACCGCCTTATGTGGGGTTCGATTCACAGTTTAAGCAACGGGTTCAGATCAGTTTATAAGATGATGTAAGAACAATGGAATTTGTGGTAAGTATTAAGTTTATCTCCACTTTTGAATTTACGAACGAGGCTTCCTGAATGTGGTTAGACAAACTCTTATGAGGGAGAAAGGTCGGGTGACAGTGAATATTAGTGTTGGGAGATGTGGTTGTTCATATAAGTCAGGGAGCTGAGTGTGTTGAGATGAATGGTACACTCACAGAGAAAGAGAAAGTTATTGATTCTTTAATATGTATATATGTCTTTACTCACACAGAAACACACACACACACATACATACACACACACACACGCACACACACACACACACACGCACACGCACACACACACACACATACACACACAAACAAATCGCACGCGTTCCCCCATTAACATTCACGCTCATCTTGCTACATCTATCGAGGCACGTCTGTCCATCTGTTTAACTGTGTAGTTAGTTACACACACACACACACACACAACACACACACACACACACACACACACACATACACACACACACACACACACAAAGTTACAACCATTAGTGTGTATACAAAAACAAATCCCTACGGAAATGTGCTAGGAAGCTTGCGTTGTAAGCTTCGGTAAGATATTGTCCTAATCCATTTAAATTCTTACACACAGCTAAACGAACCTTCATGACTCTTACAGAATGGCAGTGTAATCATTCCATGCCATACGAGGAGCCACAACCCACGCCAACCAACGCACCGACATTCGCAGGGGGATCAAAATGGATTCTAGCGGCAGACACGGTGCTTCTGTCAGCGGTCATGTTGTCAGGAAGAAGAGTGTCATTGGGTTGCTTTTCTATGCTGACAACCAAACATGGACTAAGTGGCCTGTGTCAGTAACCATGGCTGATCTTCACTGATCCTGAGTCAAGGTATGGAAATTCGTTGTCAAAAATTCTGTTGTGCCCCTTTGGAACTGTAAGTGGATTGGCTTCTTGGTCTGACACGCAAACGAGGCGGTGCGAGTGTCATCAGCCGTGGAAGCAGGTGAGAACTGGACAAGGCGCGTGCATCAAGAAGGTGAACCCAAGGCATGAATGATTTAGGAACGAGGAAAACTGAGCTCAGGGTTAAGATAGTTGGATCGTGTCGTGTTTGTAAGGACGGCGTGTTTGTCTACGTACTGGTTTTCCGGCCTGACATGCAAGTAAGGAACTGGTGTCAGAAGTCGTGGAAGGAAGGAAGCGATTATCCATACATAGCTGAGGTTAATCATCCTTTCAAACGTCCGAGGCACATAATTATTAGAAAAAGATGCCAACCATTCCTTGCTGCTCGGATTTTTGATCGTGTTGCAATATTCAGTTCGTTTTTTTTTTCTTTAAGTGCAAGTTATATATTCTGCAAAAGGACTACTGACAGTAACTATACCTTAGATGTCATTAAGTTCTTTGTCTCTCCAAGCTGTGTCACAGGATTACTCTCTCTCTCTCACACACACACACAAACACACACACACACACACACACACACACACACACACACACACACACAGGATATCAAGTGATTGTGTCGGAAGCCGCAAAACAGGTAATGATCGGGTACGGCAAGACCTGTATAGATCCTGCGGTAAGGCGTGTACAGTTGCGGTCAAAAGTTACACTGCCTCTCTCGAACTGCGCCAGGATATCGGTTTCCTGGCCTGACCCACAAACAGGAAGTCATGTACGATGGTTTACTGAGGCATATACAGCAAGGCCAAAAAATTCTGTTTTTTCACTTCTTCGACTTCACACTTTGAGCATGTCCGTAACTTCGCCCCAAATGCATCATATCTATGGTCAAAAATCATCTGTGGTCAGGGCAACATGCTAGACCTCTTTCACATAAGGATAAGTAGCTCTCAGAAAAAAATGCGAGATGCAGGAGGGGTGAAATGTTTAGGAAAGTGTAAAGTGCTTCACCATTTCCTTATATTTTAGAGGTTCCGAGCCGATGAAAGGAATCTCCAAACCTTTTAGCAAGATCTCATTAGGTTTGGATACGGTTTCAAGTCTGTGTAGATGACCTTTCGACCACACTTGAATATTCGCAAGGAGGGAGCCAAGGAGAGTGCAGGGGGACAAAGGGAACTGATTTTACGAACCCTATTGCAAGGTAAGTCATGATCGTCGACGAGGATAAACAAAGAGACGGAATAGGCACATGAGCAAGGGGAATTATTTTAGGGACACTTCTGCTAGATGGTGTGTGTTAAGAGGGTGGATAACGGATGGGCAGTCAGGATAACGGAGTGGTGGCCCAGAGAGGAGTGGAAGGAAGAGGTAGTATGAGATATGGATGGGCAGATGAATTTCGCAAGTATTCAGGGCCGGGATAAATCAGATAATTATTATTTAACAGGTTGAAGTAGAGAGTGATGGGAGAGGCCCTTTTCTTCCAGTGCACTGAGTGGCAATGACGAAGAAGGCTATGGCCCTGACGATTTCAATACAGTACTGATTGTGATGATGATAACTAGTACTGATGGTGATGATGATGATAACTAGTACTGATGGTGATGATGATGATAATGATGATGATGATCGGTAAGGTACTGATAAGGATAAAGGAATATGAAAACCGATGACGCAAACAAGAGTGCTAGGTTAATTATCGTTCAACCACAGTCCTGGTAAAATAGGTCGGCTATCTAGTACACGTAGTGATCATTTGCAATACGACTGATAAGAGGAGGAAGACAAAGATGGGCCGCGTTGAGATAAAGACAACGAAGAGACAGGCAGAAAGTGAAGAGAATTAATATCAGAGACACGACAGAAGGATCATTATCTTTCAGATCTTGATAAAGAGGTGATTTGATTGTACAGGTGTAAGCCATTAGCAAAGCAAATGAATGAGGACAAATAAAAATAAATCCAGAATAAGAGTGAGCAGAGGGAGGGAGGTAAAAATAATATATAACAAAAAAAAGACAGATGAGTTAATGTAAAAGCTAAAGTGATCTGGTAAACTTATTAGGAACAAGATAAGTGGGCCAGTAACTCCCTAACCCTAATAAAATAATGGTGAGTTGTCTGGTACACGTGAAGGCCATTAGCAAAATAACTAATAAGGGAGGCAAGTGAAGGTACCAAAATCTATCTATCTATCTATCTATCTATTGCCAGACGCCTTAATCCCGTAGGGGGTGGCCACAAACAGATCGCCTCGATGTCACTCTGCCCCCCGCCATTTCACTGCCCTGCTCCCAGCTCACACCCCCCTCTCTCATATACCTCTCCACTCCATCCCTCCATCTCATTCTTGGCCTCTTCCTCCCTCTCCCCCCTCCACCTCACTCATATACACACTCCTCGTCAGTCTCTTACTCTCCATCCTCTCCACATGGCCAAACCTCCTTAATGTGTTTCTCCTAACGCTTCCTATCACATCCACATCAACACTACGACACTCCTTCACTTTCTCATTTGTCAGTCTGTCTCCCCATGTGATTCCATATACTCCTCTCAAATAACTCATTTCCACTGCTCTCACTCTTGACTTCTGTCCCTCCAACAAGGTCCAAGCTTCACTTCCATATGATAGAGTTGGTGTCACAATACTGTCATGTAGTCTATCTATCTATATACCTAGGCTGCTTCCCCCCAAAAATGGGAGGTAGCCGAGACAGGTCAACACACTACCAATTTACTCATACACTCATACACATTCATTCGCATCTTAGCCCTAAAGGGGAGAAGGGACAGATCCTCACAGCACCACAGCGCACGAGGGTCAACTACGCAGTGCAGTCAGTGACATCCGCAGCAGGGCCCGACAGCAAAGCTGGTTTACCCCTGCCACATCATAATGGATCCAGCCGCTTACCTGCACCTGACCTGATCAGCTGATCAGACAAAAAGCAGGAGAATATCCCCTCAGGGCTGCGTCATCATTTATTCATTCACAATTTCGCTCCATTCATTTCTATCACGCACAGCCACTCTTCCTTGCTCCACAGACAACTCTCTCGCATCCAATGCTCTCTTCACACTGTCCATCCATCCTATTCGTGGTCTTCCTCTCAGCCTTACACCTCTCACATCAGATCTAGTTATCTTTTTCACCAATCGCTCATTATCCATTCTGTCCATGTGCCCAAACCATCGCAACACCCTCTGTTCAACTCGATCAGCCATCTCCCGAACAATTCCAGTTCTCCTTCGCACTTCATCATTTCTCACTTGATCCATACGCGTCACTCCACACATACTCCTCAGACACCTCATCTCCATTACATTCAAACTTTTCCTCTCTGCTACACCAATATTCCATGTTTCAGCCCCATATAATGCAGTCGGTACCACAACACCCTCATACAGCCTTCTCTTTACATCCATTCTGAGTGAACGACATCCAAATACTTTTTCATTCCTCCAAGCACCTTTCCAACTTCATTCATTTTAAACTTCACTTCTGCATCTATTCTTCCATCCGCAGCAACATGTGACCCTAAACACTTAAAACACTCAACCTCCTCAAGCAACTCACCATTCAAAACTATTTTCATCCTCCTACCATCTATCAACCTGTACACTTCATCACTTTACTCTTATTCTCATTTATTTTCAGTTTCCTCCTTTCACACACCCTTCCAAACTCCTCTACCAACTGTCTCAATCTCTCCTCTGAATCAGCCACCAGTGCAGCAGCATCCGCAAACAGCAGCTGCTTCAGATTCCACTCTCTGCCATCATTCACCAGACTCAGTCCTCCACCTAACACTCTTGCATTCACCTCCCTTACAACACCATCCATATAAATATTAAACAACCAAGGCGACATCACACGTCCCTGCCGCAGCCCCACTCTCACGGGAAACCAATCACTCACAGTATTTCCCACTCTTACACACGCTCTACTATTTACATAAAAACTTTTCACTCCTTTTAGTAACCTGCCATCAAGCCCATTCAATCTTAAAACATTCCATAAAGCCTCCCTATCAGTTCTATCTTATGCTTTCTCTAAATCCATGAATGCCCAAAACACATCCTTACCTTTCGCTAAATACTTTTCACACACCTGTCTCACAGCAAACACCTGATCTACACATCCCCTCCCTCTCCTAAAGCCACACTGCTCATCACCAATCACTCCCTCTGTACCCTCTCTAACTCTCTTAATTAACACTCTACCATACACCTTACCTACCACACTCAACAGACTTATACCTCTTAAACTAGTACATTCATACTTATCACCCTTACCTTTATACAATGGGACCACACAAGCACTTGCCCAGTCAATTGACACCATACCTTGCACCAAGCACACATTCAACAATCTTACTAACCAGTCAACAATAGTTGCTCCACCACATTTCAGGCATTCCACAGCACACCCATCCATACCTGCAGCTTTCCCTGTTTTCATCTGCTTTACTGCCTCTTGCACTTCCTCCATCGTGATCAAGGATTCATTCAACTCTCCCAACACATCTATTCCTTTCACCCTTCCATCTGCCACAATCTCAGCCTCCCTTTCCTCCTCTACATTCAACAATCTTTCAAAGTACTCCGCCCATCTCTTCCTTACTGCATCCATCTCTATTAACATCCTTCCATCCTCTGCTTTTACTCGCTCCTCATTCCCAGACTCTCCCTTTCGCGCTCTTTTCACCTCCTTCCAAAACATTTTCTTATTCTCCTGAAAATTATCAGTCATCCGCCTACCCCACCTCTCATCTGCTGCCACTTTAGCATCACGCACAACCCTTCTCGCCCTGTTCCTCTTTTCCCTATACCTCTCATATGACACCTCATCCTTCCTCTGCAACCACACTTCATATGCATGTCTCTTCTCACCCACAGCCATACTTATTTCTTCGCATCACCATTCACTTCCCTTTCTTGCACCACCACCCACTCGTCTCACACCACACACCTCTTCTGTACTCTCCACCACAGCACTCTTAAACAACTGCCATTCCTCCTCCACACTGCCACTCTCCCGATCTTTGACTGCGTACCACTGATCTCTCAATTTCTCCTGATACTCTATCATTTTCTCTCTTTATCTAACTCACTCACTTTCAAAACCTCCCTGCCACACCTAACTCTCCTAGCTCTCACCCACCTCTTACCTACTCTCAACTTTCCCTCCACCAGGTAGTGGTCAGACATACCTCCACCCTCCCCTCTCAAAACTCTCACATCCAACAATCTTCCTTTTGCATTCCTGGAAACAACCACATAGTCCATCAATGCACTGTCAACAACCCTTCCACCCTCCTGTCTCACCCATGTATACTTATAAATATCTTTCTTCTCAAATAAAGTATTCCCAGTCACCATCTCTCGCTCAACACTCACACCTATCATTCGTTCCCCATTTTCATTTCTTCCAGGCACACCATGCATACCAAAATAATTCACATAAATCCATGAATTAATAAGGGGAAAGGAATACTGATTTCAGGTCAGGATGGATTATCACTACTCTAGCCTTGATTAAAGAGGTGGGTTTGCTGGTACACGTGTAGACAATTAGCAAGGCGATTGATGGGAGTCAGATTAAAATAAACCCAACGTAAGGGGAGTTATAAGGACACCGTACTCTGATATCAGCAACACGATAGGTGGGTCATTACATCCCTAACCTTGTACACGTATGGGTCATTAACAAAACGACTAATAAGATAGGGCAGATAACAATGATTTGGTCTGAGAGAAAACCGACGAATGACTATTCATAGAAAAACGGGGATTTACTATCAGCAACAAGAAAGCTAGGTCAGTATCTCCCGGATCCCGATATAGGACGTGGGTTGACTTGTACACGTGTAGGACATGAGCAACACGAGAGTTAAGAATGTGAAAATGAAGGAATATAATATTCAGGTAAACTCAGTGAAAGGATTGACGGAGGGATGAAGTGTACTAATATCAGCATCAAGTTAGCTATATAGGTTATTATCCTCCTAATCCTGATAAAAGAGGTGGGTTGACTAATACAACTTAAGACCATTAGAAAAACAGCTGATAAGAGATCTAGAATATGTCCACATATATCAGCGAGAAGGAGGGGCATGGATAGAGAAAACTGACAGGCAGATGAATATTTACCGAAGCACACATGTAAGCCACAAACAAGATGACTGATAGGAATCAGATATAGGGATACTGAGTCAGGATAAGCCTATGAAAAGGTGAGATATCAGGGACAAGACTGGCGGGGCATTATCTCCTTAATTCTGATAAAAGAGTGCATTGGCTGGCACAGGTACTGACCATCAGAGTACTAACTGATAAGAGGAAGCAAATTTAGGATGAGGCGAGATAAGCCAACGAAAGGAAAGATAGCGGAAAAATTATATATATCAGGAACAAGACAGGTAGGTCCATATAAGAGGTGGATTGGCTGGAACAAATGGAGATAATTGGCCAGATATAGAACAGACAAGAATTTCATGGAGAAGCATAAATTTTCAGAAAAAAAAAATTGATATCAAAGGTTCGACAGGTGGGTAAAAATCTCCCAAACCCAAACGCAAAATGTGGGTTTGGTGGCACACGTGTAGATCATTAGCAAGACGACTGATAAGGAGCTGCGGATAGCGAGATAAGTAGGGATATCATCATGCCTCCTAAATACCTATACTAACAGGCAAATATATGGATAGTGGTCAATGGTAGACACACACATATATAATAAAGGGGGTTCTTGTGTGTGCATGAGAGTGTGTGTGTGTGTATATAAAGATGGGCTGCGAATGGGGGGGGTGAATGGGTCTGGGTGTGTATTACATTACTCTTATCTAATTGTTTTCCTCATTCTCTTCCATTTTCACCCTACCCTCTTTCACCCTCTGTTTGGGCGTGGTGAAACAAAATGTGGCCGGGGGTGGAAATGTGAATAGGGGGAAGTAAGGGGTAAGGGTGTGGAAGTAAGAGTTCGAAATAGGCCACTGTATTTGAGAAGGTCACCAGGTTGGACAGTGGTGCTCTCT
>JAGKTI010022111.1:1214-15418 GCA_018397915.1 Birgus latro | reverse complement strand
TTTTTTTTTTTTTTACCCTAGACCGTGTTAATTCAGCCTTTTCTCAGACTTTTACTCCTGTGAGTTTTTCGAAAAAAATGATAATTACAGTGTAAATCACAGTTAATGAAGTGCTCAAAAATGGTCCCTCGCCTTTCTACGGTCAAAAATGACAGCTTGGTAAAAATTATAATACTGGCTAAATAAACGCATAGAATAACAGCACAATGCTTACGGTATTATAAAAATACAGTACTGTAAGAAACAGTGCGTAAAAAGATAAATATGACTATTTTTGTTAAACTTAAACACTAAAACTCGCAATAACTGGCTTTTCCTTGTATTTACACTTTAGGCAACAGTCCCATGGTACTGCAAGAAGCAGTTTCTTTCCTCACTGAGGCACAGGTGCATGTTGCACACCCTGCAGAGGAAGTTGGAGCGTATGATGTTCCCCTTTTTACTGCAGAACTTGCAGGTCTGTCGTGTAACATAGCTGGGGACATGAAACAGCGTGCTGTTGAAGCACACTGAAGCGTTTAGTTGGTGGCTGCGGTGTCCCTGAATGGCCGAGGGAGGGTTCACACTATTGCTGGGGCCTGGGGACGCCACTGAGCTTCTCAGGGGCCGAAGTACTAAGGGTTTCTTGCAGCAGGATGAATAAAGCACTTCAGCCCGGAAGTCCTTCAGTGACATCCCATTTTCATTCAGTGCCTTACAGTCCCGGTGGTACAGCACCCACGCATTGGTGATACAGAGGTCAACAATGTACGCAAACAGCCTCATGTACTATCTTTTCGACTTCACGAGGGTTTTGTACAGGTGGACCAACATGTCACTCTTGTCTATTCCCCTCATGTTGGCATCATAGCTCTTCACTACATTTGGCCAGGGAAAATCCTCCTTCTTCTATGTTTCGTTGCAGTACCTCTGACATGAGGTCACTGGCTCCACCCCCAGGTCGGTCTACAGCATAGTAACAATCATTGTCCTTCCACCAGAGGGCAAGAATACCGTCGCCACTTGTGATGTAGTTGTAGGCACCATGAGGGACACTCGTTTTCCCCATTTCCTTCACTAACTTCAGAGGAGGCTGGTCAATCCTGTTGTCTCTCGCAGTTCCTGTGTACCTGCAGTCCTCCTGCAAATACCAAGCAAGCTCCAAGCTGGCAATGAAGTTGTCCACAAAGATGGCAGTGGTTGAGGACGTGGTCATGGTGCTGACCAGGACAGAAACTATCTGGCTGTTGATTCCGATGGCTTCCTGTTCTGGGGTTAGGGGGTCACCGTGGCTCTGCAGGGTCGTCTTGCCTTGGTAAAGCACCATATCATGGACAAACCCATCCTCAGAGGCTCTGGAGAAGAACTTGAACCCCCACTTGTTCGGCTTGTTCCTGATGTACTGCCTCAGTTTCCCTGCAGTCTTCCCCTTGTAGCCCACCATTACATCGTCGATAGACTGCTTGGGGGTTTGCGGCACACTACGGAAGGCCGTGTTGATGAAGTTGGAGATGGTCCGGATCTTGAAGAAGCAATCGACGGTGCCAGGTAGTTGTGAGTTGTTACTGAAATGCAATGTCCTCCTCAGATGATGAAATCTCTTCACCGACATCACTTCAGCCACTTGAGGGAGCCTGAGTCTAATAGATCAGTAGTCTTCCAGTGATGGAACTCCAATGACACCCATGTACAGTAGCAGAGCCAAAATTCACAGCTTCATCATCGGTGGTGAAGAAGGTGGGATTTATCTTGAATTAGGTATGCTAAGCCGACTCCGTGTCTTCTTTACTCCTGCACAGTTGTTGACTTTATACAAGGTTTTGTTCGCCCCTGTGTAGAGTACAACTCTCGTGTATGGGGATGCTCCTCACATACAGCTCTTCTCAACAAGGTTGAGTCAAGGGCTTTTTATCTCATTAACTCTCTTCCTCTTACTGGCTTACTTTAACCTCTGTCTCTTCGTCGCACTGTTGCATCTTTATCTCTTCTCTGTCGCTGCTTCAATGGTCACTGCTCGTCTGAACTGTCTGCTAGCATCCCTCATCTCTACGATGGGCACGTAGCACCAGTCTAGCAACAAAGTCTTATCCATTTTCTGTCCAGCTCTCTAATGCTACAGTTAAATGTTACTCCCAGTCCTTCATTTACGCAACAGGTCAACTCTGGAACTGTCTCCCTCTGTCTGTGTTTCCTACTTCCTATGATCTCCAGTCTCTCAAATGCATTGTGTCCAGGCATCTCGAAATGAACGGATCTTGAATATTATTTGGCTCTGTTGTATTTTTTTTTTTCCCTTGGAAGGAATGCTTTGCGGGCTCCTGTCCTTTGGGTCCTTCTTCCTCGTATTAAAAAAAAAAAATCTCTAAGGACTGGTTCAAGCCTTTTGGTAGACACCTGCTTCTGTTAGCCTCTTTGCCCCATACCTGAAATACTTTGTGACTGACTCCCTTGCCTATCCACCGAGAGAAAAACACCATCACTGTCCCCACAACCATCAAACAATCAAAACAAACCCTAAACTACCCCAACATTTGATACATTACAATGAGTGCAGTTTTAGCATGACAAAATAGATGAAATGCCAGCAAAACATGTTCTGCCAAGGCAATTTGCACAAAAGACACCGCAAATCATGATCTACTCTTTCCGAAATGCCTGGTCACTCTGCGTTCAATACTTTCGCAATTCCAGTGACTTAGTTGGCTGAGTAAAATCGTCCATATTTATTGGGAATAGATTACTGGAGTCCGGGCCGTGAGAGGAATAAAATTCCACAATTCACAGGAAGTTGATAGTTCTAGAGTTGTTACTGTTGTGGTAGCTCATCTAGAAATGAACTCTGTGATACCAGCTGAAACAGTCCCTCTCCTGTAGTCCATCATCTTCTTCTTATGAGACAGGGAAAGAATTGATGGACAGTAAAGAATTAGCAAGCTGGATCTGTTAGGGCCGAAAGCATAGTATCACCACAACTAACACAGTATCCGTATGTCGGAATATTTCTTAAAGCTCTTCTCGACACTTCACAGTGCGATATAATTCAAATCTCTTGTGTTCCAAAAAAGCAGGGCTGATGGTACTGTAAAGGTAACTTTATCACCCACAATGTAGTTATTCCAGGAAACATATACATCCATATCACAAACAGATGGCTGAGAATTAATGTCAAAAGACTGGACGATGATCATTAAATAATGCAATTAATTTTCACCAAGTCACAGTCTTTCCCTACAATATGACACGCAACAATCGAATTTACGTCCATATCTTTATCAGTCTTGCTGGGTGAACAGGGATGCAGGGAAGGTAACAGTTTTGTTTAACTTAGGTCAAGCCTCTAGTAGTGAAGGAGTTAATGAAGGCTACTGCAGTGCGGAGCTTCTCCTGATTAAAATCGTCTTCTGGGGATAACAAGAATGATACAGAAGACATCCATGTAGGAACGATGTTGACCATTGCTCACTCATCATTATTGTGCATCCGAGTCGGACGTGATGTATATCACAGCAATGCAATGCAAACACAAGCTGAGTTAAAACTACTGTGCAAAATATTATATCACTCACAATGTAGTTAATACAAGCCTGATTAAATAGGTTGAGACAGTTATCACCGCCCACCTCTTAGGGCCACTCCCTTCATCCTGTCATACCATACCCAGGTTTATGTATTGTAAATTCAGGGCAAGCGGCCAAGAAATAAAGTTATTAGAGCTTGACTGTGAGCGAAGAAGGAACAAATAATTTCACTCAGGGAAATGTAAATAGACGTATTCGTATCTGTCTGATAAATCACCAGACTGTGAAGTGGGAGAAAAGTAAATTGTATTAGCTGTATCAATAATAACATAAACAAGATGTCAAGGGGCCTGTCCTAAGTTACTGAACTCGTCTTGTGGCAACACGGATGAAACAAGTAGCAGCACAACCATTCTATAGAAAAGATATTTTTTTCCATGCTCTTAGCGAAGGTGGTAGTAAGTCTTGGAAGGGGGCAATGGGGGCTGGAGGCGGGAAAGACCTAGAAGTGTGTCGGAGGGGGGCAGAGGAGCTTCAAGGAGTGTTGAGCTTGGCAGTAGGTGGTGCAGTGGAGTCTAAAGCTTCCCATACACGCACAGTTCAATCTGACAGTGCTACTGAACTGATATGCCTGAAGGCCCCCGCGTCTGCCCTTACACTATTTAGCCTTTAGTTCAGTTCTCACTGAGACAGCACAATGGTGAAACCCCTTTATCTCCACGACAGGCATACATTACTTTAATACCAAGTCTTGCTGGAAAAATCACTATAAGGGAAAAAAGGAAACATTATAGCAAGTCGTGCAAGAAATGTTTGCTAATATTGAGTGAAATTTTCTCACACTAGACTTCTGTCGGAGTTCGGTTTGGTGGTTGGCGACTGGTTCAGTCATCTACGTATCGATCAAGAAACTTACAGGAGGCTGCTGTCGGTTGTTGTGTCTCTCATCAGAAAGTAGATACCTGAATCACGAAACCAATCTTTTCACGAAAGGCTGACCGCTTCACTGAGATCCCTTGCTAATGGGAGATCAAACCAGGGAATGAACTCCACTACAATATCAGCAACAGCACTGGAATTAATTCGAATTATGCCTGAAACTTGCCAAGCAATGTGGGGATCACCTGAAAATGGAGTATTTACAGGTTAGTTAAAACGCATAATTAATACGACTGAATAGAGAGGTTGTAGAAAATATACTGTAGAAAACATAGATACTGTGACATTAAAGCAATTAATTTTCCTCTCAAGAATACAACTGTACGTGAAAATATATTACCTGTATATCGCTGAATAAGTTTATCCAATTTTCAACAATAAAGAAAATATAAATTAATGTATTCTCTAAGTGCTTACGGACCGTAACAAAACTGTGAATTCTATGTCAGTGAAATGACCGTTTAACCCAAGATAATGTCCGTAAGATTATAGGTGAAATAGTTATATGCGGAGGCCCTGTTTTCCCCCATACTATTTTTTAATCAGCCCACACCCCACTGACCGGGCCAAAGTATGGCCCGGCCTGCGCTAAACGAACGAGCTTAAACCACAGTCTGTTGAAACCGTGCGTGTACGAGGGGCTTAAGAGGGGACTGAAGGAGTAAAGCAAGGCTGAGGAACACTCCCCAGGATTCAAGCAGTTAATCTCATATACAAGGGAAAATCCAGGAGAGGCTTGTCTAATTCAATTTTCGAGGCAAAGAATTTGGGCCGGCTGGGGAGAGCGATTCTTTACCAGAGAGCTACATTTTATCATGGCTGGAGAAGGGGAAATAATTTTCTCTCTCTCCCACCCCCTCTCTCTCTCTCTCTCTCTCTCTCTCTCTCTCTCTCTAATATCATCATCATCAGCCGTTTGCGTATCCATTTCAGGACCGGCCTATCCCGACCGAAGTCGGGACGATACAGCCAATGTAACTCTACCAAGTGCCATAGGCTGTCTGGTAGAGATTGTATGTAGGGTGAGAAGAGCTTGTAAATGAAACTGTAGTGCTGGAGTGGCTTTGGATGTGTGTGTAGTCTGTGAACCAGTGGGTGCAAGCATACTTTATAGTAAGCGACACTGGTTCAACCACAGCACCCCTTATGTCCGCCAAAGCAGTACGTGGCCGGGTGACCACTCCCAATGTTTATTACCCTGGTGAGGCGCGAATCCTGCTTCACCCGTGTACGAAACGCACACCCTAGGTAAGTACATAGATGTAAATATACACACACGCAAAAGCGCCTGCTCTTGCGGAGAACATTCGGGCTTTTCCCTTGTACCCTGACTTGGAATAGATGCTTACCGAGACTTTATAAGTCCAAAATTGCTGCTAAGCTGTTTCTTTTACATCTAATTATGCATTGTAAGAAAAGATAAAACTGGTTCACCTACTTCTTTTCAAGTTCAAATTATTGTGTGGCTTCATAAACGATGTACTTTGGGGGATTTTTGCCGTATGATCAGCTCAGAGCACCTCGGGGTAAATGAGGAACACATGAAGAATCCAGTACAAAGTCGGCACACAGGAAGGCGCTGACTGATGCGATGTACTGTACTGTACATGTGATTTGCTCTGAGCACCTCAGCAAATTTGGTATAAATTACCTGAAGAGAAACTCACCAATCGATATGGAATGGTTTGGAGAAATCGAAAATTGCATGAGAGTTGTTTACACTCGTGTTCGATCTCTAACGGCTGGTTTGAAGCAGGGGATGCTAACTTTAGCACGGATATACCGCTCAGTGTAATCCAATGGGGACACAGAACAGCCTGAAACTTGCCTCCAAGTGAAACCCCGCCGATGAGATTTCGTTTGTCTCCTATTGCGAACCCAGCGACTGTGGACACCGAGTTTGATCGGATTTGAACGATCAGTTTCAGTGTATTTTTGACACACACACACACACACACACACACACACACACACACACACACACACACACACACACACACACACACACACACATTTTACTCGAATGGTATAGTAGCTGTATCTATCAATCTATCTATCTATTATCTATTATCTGTCTATCTATCGGTCTCTATGTCTGTCTTTTTGTGTTGAAACTGCCTAAAGCCTTATTACCTGTTATTCAGCTACTAACTAAATGTTCCTTTTAGATTTTATAAGTTTAAAATCGCAAGATTAGCCTGCTCTGTACTCGAGAAAGAGAGAGAGAGAGAGAGAGAGAGAGAGAGAGAGAGAGTTTGTACATGTATTTGTGCTTCATGTTTATCTGCACTGTAATGTATGAGTGCGCACGTGCTGGAGCGTGGGTGCGTGCTTGCCTGCGTTTGTTTGTTTGTTCGTGTGTGTGTCTGCAGGACAGTCACAGAGTTCTACTTTTAATTTAGCATTGCTGCAGGTTCAACTGTACGTTAATCTAGTTGAATGCAGGAGAAAATAGCCCTTCTCTAATTCACCATCCTCTCCTAGGTGGGTGGAATGGTGGGGGGAGAGTTCAAGGACTTAAATAAGTAGGGACTGGAGTTGCCAGGTTTGGTGCCACCATCTACCTCATTCAGAAAGAAATTAGAATCTTGTTTTGCTTTTAATTAACTTGTATACTAAAGCAGGTACATATAAACATCTCAGTAGAACACAGAACACAAATTCTAATACTGATGCTTTGCTGCTGATTTTGAATGTGAGGCCGTGTGCCAGAAAGGGCAATGCATATCAGGGTAATATTCACTATTTTGTTTTGAAACAAGAACTGATAGGTGGAGCAGCTCTAGATGCTGAAATAAACTAATAACGTGGTTTCCTGATTTACTTAGCTGTGTGATACAGGTGTGCATCTCAAAAGAGACTCTGCCATCTGCTACCCGAGAGGGAGACAGCAACTAAGAACAGCTCAGAGTTGGTCAGGTGTTGCTGTGCTTGCAAGCATTCTCATCTAACCACAACAGAATTCCTAATACCTACGCTATGCATTCCTACTATTACATCGTACAACAATCAATAAATTATGGCATATCTTTCACAATTCTCCCCTGAATAAACGTAATGTCTCCTGACGTGAGCTGGGAAGAAGAGATTATCAAAAGATGACTAAACTACTGGAATACAATTGATAATATAAGTGAATAATAATAAGATTATTTAATAATTAAAAAAAAAGTATGCGGCCACAGTACAAACAATATGTGTATGCTGTCAGCAAGTGATTACTTAATAACACGTTAAAGGCAAATGAATGAGACAATAAGAGGGGTCCACGTGGAGTTCAGTATTAGGGAATAAAATGAAAGTAAGATACATGTGTACACAGAAACAGAAGGTAATCAAGTCAGTCACAACAACGTGATGAAATAAGGGCAGACAAAAATCATTTGTGTGATAATGAACACCAGTGAGTATACAAAGTTAAATATAAGATAAAAGAGTGCTAGATAAAGTTATTGATACATTAAAGTGATAAGTAGCAAAACTACAGCAATATGTACAGGACCGTCAATGTCTTCGCAAAGTGCTAAGGCCTCATAACTTGACAACAAGGCAGACAAATTGTTCAGAATGTTTTAAGTCTTTTCCAGTTATACGAGTATGTTATACTGCTTACAATTCTCAATAAAATGACTGTTGTTGAACTCAGAAAAAATTATCAGTAATGATGTTTGATGGTGTAGTAAATAGGCATTAACACATGATCTGTGAAGGCAAGTGCATCACTCTCGGTAGTCCTATTTTGAAGAGGCACGAGAACACAGTAAACATGAGAAATGATGAACAGTCATGAACACGTTGCACCTGACTCGGTAAGACGTAGCTTAAGGAGAGCATGAACCAATACGGATATTAGTATGATTAATATAAACAAAGACATGCTTGAAATTAGCTCCCACGAATCGTTGAAATTTTGCTCTCGTGAGTGGTTTGGTGGTGGTATAGTTGAGATGGTGATGCGGATTGAAATACTGCAAGCAATACTATAAAAGCAGCTCTCCCTGTGTGTGTGTGTGTGTGTGTGTGTGAAGTTGGAAGCCATCTTGTGCCTGGGTGGGTAGGTTGGTGGACGAAAAGGTGAAGTGGGTGTATAGGGTGGATGGGTTAGGTGGATGATCAGGGTGTGTGGCCAGGATGGAGAAAAGGTGAGGAGGGTGGAGTAGGTGGGTGAGTGTGGTGCGCGAAGTAGGTAGGTGAGTGGGTGTGTTGGGCGAAGTGGGTTGAGTGATCAAAATGAGTGTGGTAGGCGAGCTTGGTGTGATAAATGGGCAGGGTGAGGTGGCTGGAGTTGTAGGCGAGCTTGGTGTGGTAGATAGGCAAGTTGAGGTGGCTAGAGTTGTGGACAGGGTGGGGCGGGTGGCTGGGCGGGATGGAGTGTGGGTTGGGTGTGTGGGCTAAGTGCGCTTTGTGAGTTGGTGGGTGGGGGTATCCATAGCTTTGGAGAGGACAAGCAAGGTGACGGGCTTACTACACATGGGTGAGTGAGTATGGGTGGACTGGGAGACCGGTGGGTGGGTGGATGGGGTAAAACAGTTTCACTGTGGAAACCGAGGAAGAAATACGTTGAATGACACGTACAATGGTAGCACTGCCTGATAATTTTGTCCATAATACTGGTCATGTGACCTTGGACTCATCTGCAATTATTATATTGACAGCATGATAATGTAAACAGATACTGACCGTGTGAAGGGGTCTTAACATCAAACGATATTCTTCTTTTTAATGCCAACAGATATATCGTTCAGTGGTACTCATACCAACCAAAAGGCTAAAAACTCTCTTTTCAACGATGCACTCTAAATCCATTTATTTGATTTGATTTGAACAATACTGTTGAACAGCACATATGATTAAATAGATGAAAAGCAAGATTACTAGAGTGCATATACTTTGAAACGCTAGTGCAGAAATATATACCAAAAATTAATCTTTACAGACATTGAGATTAAAAAAATAATAACTTCATTCGAACTTCCGTCACACGAATTCTCTCATCATGAGAAAGTTCCTACCACATGAAAAATCAGTTCAGTACCCTTTTCCTGGACATTACTTTTTTAAATGTTATTTTACGCATTATTCAATTGTGAGCTTAAGCAATTGTTTTGTATACCAAAACTCGCTTCAGTAATATTCAGCTTCACAGCTTGGTTGTCACAATTTTGAACCAATGAACACGAGCCCCAACTCTCCATCGACTGTCTCTCCCCCACCCTTCCCCACCACACTCACGCTCCTCCCACTTGCTAACTCCACTCCTTGCTACGTAAAGATTTAGGTGCCATCTCTTTACTTAAAAATTTCCTAAGTCCGAGAACTTTAGTCTTAGACTGTACCACTTGCAATCTTTAAAATGAAGGAGATAAAACACCGGGACCAGACAAAATACTTCCACGCGTATTAAAGGAGGAACAGAACGAAATATCAGCACATTTATCTGAACTTTTAATTTTTGCACTAAAGAGCAGTCAGGTCACACATGAGAGGGCGCTTGCAAACATAACCCCAGTATTCAATAGGGGCAACGAAGCACTACCAGAAAGTTACCACCCAGTTAAACATCAGTGCTTCGTAAGTTGTTTGAATCTATTATCTGAGACAGGACTGTTGAACACTTGGAAACGTATTATCCCATCAAAACTTTGCCACATGGTTTTCAAAATAATTGCTCTTGGCTCACGAATCTGTTTGCTTTTTCATTGATATACTGAACAGGCACAACGAGATTAAATCTGCTGATGTTGTCTGCCGCGATTTTCAAAAGGCTTTTGACAAAGTTCTCCTCAAAAGACACCTTCAGAAGGTAAGGCATATGGTTTCAGTGGCAGTGTGCTGTGGTGGATTGAAGATTGGCTCGCCAGGAGAAAGCAGAGTTGAAATAAACAGAAACGAATCAGAGTGGATAGACCTTACAGGCGGAGTGCCACAGGGTTCAGTGTTTGGTCCTAGTTTTGATTTTTAAAATACATGAATGATATTGATGAAGGATTATTTTATAAGAATTCAAAATTTGCCAGTAATGATATAACAAGTAAAACAACAGACACAGCTTTGCAGAGGCAGACAGTTCAGAGAGGTCTTGATAAACTGTTTATCTGGGTCCAGATATGGCAAATGGGCTTCAATATCACTAACTGTAAAGTTGTTAACACTGACAGTAAAAACGAAAGGGCCAGTTAAAACAAAAATATTATTCAACTCAAGGTAGTGTTAACCATGAAAAAGACTTAGTAGTTTTAATGAAGGATTTGAAACGGTTCCTCTGAAGAAAACCACTGTGTGAAACCACTAAAATGTCTGTGATTCATGTTTCCTTACGCTAAACACATACAACTGTCCGAGTGTCTCTGCATTATTGCTCTATTATTATTATCATCATTGTTATTGTTATCATCATAAAGAGCGAGAGACTAACGAGGAGAGTGTATATGAGTGAGGTGGAGGGAGGGAGAGGGTGGGGAGGCCAAGGACGAGATGGAGGGATGGAGTAGAGAAGTATATGAGAGAGGAGGGTGTGAGCTCGAAGCAGGGCAGTGAAATGGTGGGGGACAGGGCAAAATGGAAGCAATTTGTTTGTGGCCGCCCCTTACGGGATTGAGGCATCTGGCAATAGATAGACAGACAGAAACGAAGCAAAACAGTGTACAGAGGCTACCGAAAAAATAAATAGTAATTATAAACTAATTGGACTGATTGGTAGAGCATTCGAATATAAATCCAAAAATATCTTCCTTACTTTGTATAGTTTCGTAGTACGCCAAAACTTTGAGTATTGCGTTCAATTCTGGTCACTGTATTATAAGAAAGAGATGAAGAAAGTTGAGAGAGTACAATGAAGGGTGACAAAGATGATACCTAGATTGAGGAATAAGCCATATTAGGAGAGTTTAGAAGCTCTGAATCTCTTTAGTTTAACAAAATGCAGGTTAGTTTGAAATTTAATTCAATAATTCAAAATATTCAAGGGATACAATAATATGGCTGTTGAAAAATACTTCCAGTTGATCGCTTAAATTATCCTAGAATCAATGGGCAGAAAATTATCAGCAAAATAATTTCAGTCACACGAAGCTAAGCATTTCTTTTTTCATAGAGTTATTATGGAACAAACCAATCTCCAGTGTAGTGAACTGTGATACAGAACTAACCTTTAAAAATCTTTTAGGTATGTATCTTCTAACCCCGAGCTAAGTATGTTCACTACAGAATAACACATCTCTGTAGTGTATATAATTTATCTTTCTTTTTCAGAGTCTGGATAATACAAACCGCAGAACAACATCGATAAATAATGTTGACCTAATGTTACTTTCCTTTTCAGGTAGATAGTGTAGTCTAAAATATCCTGTTTCTCTTTCCTATGAAATTTCCATGACAGCTTTTCTATGCTGCTTGGTGTTCCTTCTCAGTAACTTCTATTGGCTTCGGCTGGAGACTTTGGTGGGTGGGTGGGTAGGAGCCTTCTTGCTTTTCTATCCTGGTCGTTAGTTGATAGAATAGTATTGTTAGTTATAACCTTCCCTATACCAAGCAGCCACGAAAGGACCAACAGGCCTGTTACTGTTTGCAATCTTATGTACTCCTTTATACATCCGTCATTTCTCTTCCACTTTGTTTTCTTTCCCACACCTATCTACTTTCTGCCTCTCATTGTTCCCTCTCAACACCTGTCTTCCCTCCCCCATTATTCTCTCTCTCAGTCCCTATTTTTCGTCTTCCCACCCATAGCATTTTTTTCCCCCTCTCCTCATCTGCCCATCCCTCTTCTACTCTTTTCTCCCTCTCAACCCATCTGTTCCCTCTCTCAACCATATTCTTTCTTTTACCATTTTGCTCATCCTCTCCACACGCCTTCATCTTACCACTGTCTTCTCCCGACCCTCTGTCCTCCCCCCCCCCTCCTTCCTCCTCTACCCCTCTTCCTTCTTCTGTCCCACCTCTCGCCTTCTCCCCAATACTCTGTTAGCCTCGTGGTGGCAGGAAGGATGGAGGGGCTTACCGAGGCTCTCACACAGTAATGACCAGGCTTAAACTTACACACGAGATTCTGCTGATCGTAAGTTAGGTACCTTCCGCTTCCTTCCTACCCAGCCCTCCGCTACCACGTAAGCTGCCCTTCCTGGCTATTCCTCCCTCGTTCCCTTCCTCACTCCTTCTCTATCTATCTACCTACCTTTCTCCCTTTCCCTACTTACCAACCTTCTTCCCTTCCTACCTACAATTCCCTTCCTATCTCACAACCTTTTTCTAAATAAATACCTCTTCCTGCCTACCTACCACGTTCCTTCCCTACCCCCTTCACCACAGCACTACCTCCACATCTCTCTTCATCTCTTTACACCCTGCCACACTACAACACAGTACATTAGGGTAACTACACCACATAGCACAGTTATCGCTTCACTCCACATCACACTACTGTACAGCACACCATAGCACATCAGACGTCACACCACACGACCTTACATTCTGCCACACCACACTACAACACACCTTATATCACTACACCACACTGTAGCGCATCACCCGTCACACCACACGACACTGCATTACAACATACTTTGCTACACCATATTACACTACACAAAACATCACGCCATACTAAGCAGCACAACTGAGCTTCTCCATACCACACTACATCGCACCACACTGCACTTAATACACTACAGTGCCTTACACTACAATACACAGTAATGGCCGGACTTAAACCTTTAAAGTAACTAGCCTCCCTCACTTCTAACCTCCCTACTTCTTCCCCCCCCCACCTCCTATCCACCTATCGCCTCCACCACAACGAAGCACAACTCTTCCACCTGAACCACACTGTATCAACTCCACCAACACCAAACTAATTCAAATTATTCTACACCACATCATATCTCTCACTTACAACAGACCAAGTCAGACGGTAATATTACTCCATATTAACCACCCCAACTCTACCACACCACACCACATTGCATCACACGTTAGCACATCACTGTACACTACACTACACTGCATTACACTACACTATACTACACGTCACCAAGCTTCTGCATACACGAGCGGAATCTTCTCGCCATAAGTTACCTACCTACCCTTCCCGTCCTGCCTCCTTACCCAACCATTCCTCCCTACTTACCCATTCTTCCCTCCCTACCTACCCTATCGTCCCTACTAATATCTTTTACCACCACAGCGATATTCCCCATCACCACAACACACCACCAACACCTCGAACATACCACACACCACATCCACAATGAGACACCACACTACTTTGATACCCCAATAAACACATTACACTGCCACCTAACTACACCATACTTCATTGTCGTCTTTCTAATCAGTACACTCCACCATCACCGCATCAGACTAGACATCAGTGGCGTCTGGCCATGGGGGTTGGGGGACGTGTGGCGGGTGTGAGAGCTATGTGGGGGGGGGGGGCTTGTGGGGAATGTAGGGTGTTCAGCACTTTCAAGGGAGAAAAAAAATGGATATTTAACGGGCAAAGTATGCAATCGATTCCACTTTACAAACAAAGCATTCAAGCAAAAAATTTATGTTTTTTTGTCAATGCAAAGTCGTACCTCACTACCCCTGTATTCTATAAATCTAACTGATCTGAGTACGTAAATAGTATGGTGAAGTTAGGTAAAAATAAACAATGTGAAACAAAAAGAAACAATATTTTTGAGCTATACAACAAGCATAATCAGTTTATTACATGTGAGATTTTTTCGTCGAGTCGTAGAGGGCTCTGTGGTGCTGCACAACATGGAA
>JAGKTI010022109.1:0-15419 GCA_018397915.1 Birgus latro | reverse complement strand
TATGCATATGCCTGAAAAAAAAAAAACAATTATTTTTCTGAACATCAAATATGGTTCTTGACACTTCAAAAAGTTCATTTTATTCTTTGTTTCACTGTTTTCTGGTCAGATGTGTAAAACACTCCAAAGAAACGGGTGCAATGTGATTGTTGTACGTATTTACATGCAGAGAAGGTGTTCCGCGTGTGGCAGGTAATTTTGGGGTTCATTTCGAGTTTAGGCCGGTCAGTTGCACAAAACCTGAAATGTGCCTCCTGACTGATCGTGACACTGGACCCTAGTGACTAGCGGCCATGATATAATATCCTGCAACGACACCTATGTGCGTAATGTTGCCTATAACCTCCAGCTGTCCCACCAGTTTCCAATAATTTCCGATGACCAGTTTCAGTCATACAAAATCACAAAGCAGTAGAATTCCATCGGCAAACACAAACTCTTTAACTATACTCTTATTTAATAAACACCAAATATTGTTACTCCATATACTATGGGCGGATTAACCAAACAAATAAAGTCTTATAAATTATCAATAACTTCGAATAGAGCCGTGAGAAAATGGGGGAATTTATCCTATGTTAGTGATAACTGAAATTAAGAAAATATACCAGAAGTAGATCTAGCTGATCATATCTTTAAAGAAAAACCAATGTTCACTACCCTGATACACATCAGGGGCTATATAAGAGTAGTTCACCTTCTTTGCAGGATAAATCGGTCCAATAACATGCCCTTCTTCCTATGTGGTCGTGCTAGCATCACAAAGTTTGCCACCGAAACAATCCCTGTGTCACTAGCCTGATCGTACGATAATGTGGTAGGATTAAAGAGGGTGAGAGTATTAAAGTGGGTGTGAGTGAAGATGAGAAGGATTACCAAGGCATGGCTGAGATTCAGAAATGTTAGTAAGGCAAAGATGAGGTTTGGGTGGGCTAGAAGGTCGAGGATGAAGCAAAGCTGAGTAGTTGTGTGTGTGTGTGTGTGTGTGTGTGTGTGTGTGTGTGTGTGTGTGTTAACAAGAAATCTTATCTTTATTCCATTTTAACCAGACTTGTTGAAAGAGTTGCGGGATACCCAATGATGGTAGTTATTGAGTTTCAGAAAGAATAAGTCAAACGTCAAGGTCACAAGGCTAGGTCAAACGATTACCTAGATAACTCAACTTCCAAACTTCGGGGAAATGCTGAGGGTAAAATACGAATGAAGTGATCCAACTTTGAGAAAAATCAGCCAAAGGCCAAGGTCAAATTTCGACCCGTCTGTATGGGTGTTAACAAAATAACTCACACAGTTCTGATCCGATTTTAACCAACATGGCGGAAGGGTTGACGGCTAGACATGGATGAAACCAATTATTTGTTTATTTTTATTTTTTTTTTAGAACAACAGACTAAAGATCAAGGTCACAGACAAGATCAAGTTAACTAGTTTTTATCCGAGTTAGACCAAACTCTGTAGCAGGGGTGAGGATAAGGCGCAAATGAAAGGATTCAATTACGAGACCAATCAGTTAAAGGCAAAGGTCACAGGGAAAGGTCAAAGGACACAGTCACAGGGCAGGATCAACACACACAGTTTTGATCATATTTGAACCATACTTGGTGCATCTTTCCTGTCACAACCTTCTTCATTGATCGTCAGTATGGGTTCCGTCAGGGACGCTCCACTGGCGATCTTCTCACCTACCTTTCAGACTCCTGGTCATCCTCCTTTCGGGACTTTGGTGAAAGCTTTGCCATTGCACTTGACATCTCAAAAGCTTTCGATCGAGTCTGGCATAAATCTTTAATTTCCAAACTGCCCTCCTACGGTTTCTATCCTTCTATCTGTGCCTTCATCTCCAGCTTCCTTTCTGGTCGTTCTATAGCCGCTGTTGTAGACGGCCATCGTTCTTCTCCTAGACCTATCAACAGTGGTGTTCCTCAGGGCTCTGTCCTATCACCAACTCTCTTCCTTTTATTCATCAATGACCTTCTAAGCTGTACATCTAACCCTATCCACTCATATGCCGATGATTCCACCCTTCACCTTTCCATTCGGTTTCCGCAACGTCCATCTTAGCAGTTACTTCAACAAAAAAGGGATGAGGCTATGGCACACCTAATGTCTGACTTGGCTCGTATCTCTGACTGGGGTAAAAATAATCTTGTTATTTTTAATGCACCAAAAACTCAGTTCTTACATTTATCAACCCAACAAAATCTTCCTCAGGATTACCCACTAATGTTTAATAATGTCCAGCTCAGTCCTGCATCATCCTTGAACATGCTTGGGGTTTCATTCTCTCGGGATCTGCCTTGGAAAGAACATATTACATCTCTTGTGAAATCTGCTTCCAAGAGATTAGGGGTGCTAAGCCGTTTCCGATCTTTCTTTACCCCTGCACAGTTGTTGACCTTGTACACGGGTTTTGTTAGCCCGTGTATGGAGTACAACTCTCATGTGTGGGGAGGCTCCCTACATGCAGCTCTTCTCAATAGGGTGGAGTCAAAGGCTTTTCGTCTCATTAACTCTCCTCCTCTTACTGATTCCCTTCAACCTTTGTCTCTTCGCTGCACTGTTGCATCTTTATCTCTCTTCTATTGCTTCTTCAACGGTCACTTCCTCTGAACTGTCTGCTTGCATCCCTCCACCTCTAAGACGGGCACGTAGTACCCGTCTAGCAACAAACTCTCGTCACTTTTCTGTCCAGCTCTCTAATGCAAGAGTTAACCGTTACTCCCAGTCCTTCATTTATGCAACTGCTCAACTCTGGAACTGACTTCCTCTGTTTGTATTCCCTACTTCCTACGATCTCCAGTCTTTCAAACGCAGTGTGTCCAGGCATCTCAAAATGATTGGATCTTGAATTTGGCTCTCTTTTGTACTGTTTTTGCTTTTTCTCGGAAGGAACAGTATGTGGGCCCATGGCCTTTGGTTCCTTCTTCCTTGCATTAAAAACAAAACAAAAAAAGTGTTAAGGATCAGGCAACAACGAAGGGATTCAGTTTTGAGGACAATCGGTCAAAGGATATGGTCACAGGAAAAGTGAAAAGTTCGACCCGTGCGTATGTGTGTGAAAAATATATACTAAAACAGTTTTGGCCTGATTTGGATCAAAGTTGGTTGATGAGTTGAGGATCACCAAAGAGACTGACCTACTGTTTTTTATGCCAATAGGTCAAAAGTCCAGGTCGCATGGCAATGTCAACTAAAACACTTTTTATCCGATGTAGACTAATCTTTGCGAGTGGGTTTAGGTTAACTCAAATATGAAGATATTCTATTTATGAGCAATAAATCAAAGGTTAAGATCACAGGAAAAGGTCAAAGGCCAGGGTCAGTTGGTAAAGTCAACTCAAACAATTTTGAGCTGATATGAATCAACGCTGGTGGAATTGTTAAGGGTTAGGCAAGAATGAGGTAATTCGATTTTAAGAGTAATGTCTAAGGGCAAGGTCACAGGATAAAATCAAATATTCGGCACGAGAGGGTGTTGCATTCTCTCGATGCTACTTCTTGTTCATAAGAGGTTGTAAAAAAGCGTTTGAGAGAGATGTTTTAGCCCAACTTCTCTGTTTCTACAGATGAAGACCAAAACCTACGATCTTTGCCAATATCTGGATCATCACCTTTGGCGAGGACGATAAGTGTTGATGAAAACAACGACGAAATGGTGCCACTCTGGGAATTTCAGAAGAACGGTGTTGTCTCCACAGAAACCTGGGCTCGTCTTTCTGCTTCCTCACCCTCACTTAGAAATTTCTCTGTGTGTCTCTGGTTCCAACCGTTTTACTGGAGGACCAAATGCACCGTCTTTAGTCTTGCCCTGTCATTTGAAGAGGACAATGCAGTGGTCCTTGGTGAGTGTCATTGTTGTGTCCATCAGACTGAAAGGAAAATGTATTATGCTGAACTTGTATCGAATATATATGTTCCCAATTCTTTATTTGGTAATTATTTGTTATTCTCCGTGAACAACATTTATTTCTATTCTTACAGCATATGACCAGTTTCAAGTGGACGGAGAGATACTGGGCTTCAAGGACATAAAGCACAATGTCGAGCTGAGCGTGTTGAGGTGGTACCACCTGTGTCTGGTCGTAACACAGAAAGAAATGGTATTGTATCTTGACGGCGAGAGTGTGGGATCCAGCACACGAGAAGATGGAAGAGAGGACTATGAAATGGATGAAGGCGGTGTGGTAGTGTTAGGGCAAGATCAGGATGCTCCAGGGGTTGGCTACAGCAAGGAAGACTCACTGAGTGGTGCTCTGGCAGATCTTCATGTCTTTCCCAGGACCTTGACAGACAAAGAGGTATTAGCACTTTCTAAATGTCAGAAGCCGCCCACAGGTTCAGTCATGACACAAAATGACGATTGGATCATTAGTAACATTACACAGACTGAAATGTTTAAGAAGGATATGTGCACATTAACCAAAAATATATATATAATTTTTAACTTGGAAGTCACAATCACTGAGAGTGAAAAGATGTGTGGCATCCTCAATGGTGCTATACCACAAGATAATGACATACAGCTTATGAAGCCTGCTTTGTTACAATACCTTACGCATCGATATTCCTCCTTTGTTAAGATGCACTTGTATCTGAACTCCAACAAAACAGGCCGAGACAGAGAAGACTCATGTAGAAATATGAATATTCACTGGAATCCACTTACATTAGATATGGCTGTCACGATAAACAGCGAAGTATGTCAACACATTAATCCAAACTTTATGTGCAGAATACCAAAAGAAAATTTTCTAAAACTGAATGGACTGCCTGTACAAATGAAAGATAAAGTGGATGTATTTTACCAATTTTACATCGAAAATGGCTCCCATTACCTGAGAGGAATCAGTAAGTCCTTCATTTCAAATGAGGCAGGCATATGGTGTTTACGATTATTGGGGTCAACAAAAGATTTAAAATGTATAGAAGAGGGTTCGGACTTTCCTCCTGTTGGTCGTAAACTGTGGAATGCTTCCACAGGCTGGCATGGCCTGATGTCACTTACTAGGTGTGGTAAGCACCAGTTTACATGCAACTCGGGGGATTGCATCCCCCTGTCAAAGCGTTGCAACACCATCCCCGACTGCGACGATAAGTCTGATGAAGAGAACTGCAAAATCCTGAGGATTGATGAAGATAATCGTGACAGTTTGATAAGAGCACCCTCCTCGCCGCTGTCGGTGGTCTCCCATATCACCGTAATCAACGTGCCAGAGATTATCCTCTCCAGAAGCCACTTCGTCACTGCACTCCAGGTGGAGCTGTCTTGGCGAGATCAACGACTGTCCTTCTATAATCTGCTCAGTCAGTCTGAAAATATCCTTCCCGAGAATTTCAAATACACGTCTATGATGTGGGTTCCCAAGGTGGTGCTAAAGCCTGTGAAGTACGGCGAACAGCCAAGAACAACTAAAGCAGCGGTCACCAGAGTTTGCCGCCGCAGCACTCCGGTCATTATCGGGGCCTGGGAAGGTATGTAATGCTGCACATTACCATGTGCTCACTAGCATACACCAACCATGCATACATGAGTTACAGTGCTATACTGCAATAAATACATTAGTTTACCTGTGCTGAAGGGGAGCCTACACGTGGTGGAGCTGTGCACCCCGGGTGAAGTAGCTGCGGCATCCAGCCCGAGAGACAAACTTTCCAATAATTTCCCGCTCCTCGCTCTGGAAATATACCCTGGTCTGGTCCTGGTGAGATGCTGCCTACCACATGGGGGCGACGGATCCTGCATGGTGTAGCTATGTTCTGTACTGTACCTGTGGGATGGCTCCACAGAAGCAGCTGCTTTTATGTGGTCGACGGGTTGGCTCGACCAGACAGACCAGATTTAAATAACAACAACAACAACAACAACAACAACTAAAATAACATAGTGTACAGAAACTGTCCAGCTCCTGTGTGAAGGGTGTTATAGTAACATTATTACAAGGACGGGATGGATCTTATGCAAAAACAAAGAAATGTGACTCATGTTCATATTGTCCTTCACTGGAAGTGGGGCTACTTTTATTTTTTGATGAAGGTAATGTATGTTTATGGTATTTGTCAATCCGGCAACTTTTCTCAGGACTTTGAATCGCTAATAGGAGTCCATCCACGTCTGCTGTCTGTTGTGGCAGGGGCTTAATTTAGGCCAGTCTAATTTGGTGATGTATGAAATGTTTGGAAACTGTGCCTACTAACGGTGGTGCTTATATGCATATTCAGTGCACTAAACCGCTTTCAGATCGATTTGGCCCCAAGGTCAGTCCGTCACCGGTTGTTATCAAACCTAATCGAACCAAACTTCATTTAATGCAACTAAAGTTAACCAACCCTAATTAACTCAATGTAATTCAAACCTAAACGAACCTAACTCAATCTTACTTAACCTACCTTAATCTAATCTAAGCTAACCTAATCTACCTTACCCTAACATATGCTAACGTGACCGAACTTAAACTAACCAAATCTAACCTACTCTAACTTAACCGGAAAAACTTGGGGACGGATACGTTCGGGCTGTTACCCACTTAACTTATTGGTGGACTTTGCACTGATGTTTTCTGTGCGCTGCGTGAAAAGTAGGCAGTGTGAATCTGAGATTTTGGGGATATTTTATTGAAATAAGGTTAAAGAGTGATTTACGGTAGGTTTGAAACTGGCATCTGTATTAGGTGAATATAATGATGAATAACACGTAAGTAAGTCTAAACTCTAACTCTAAGCAACTGTTCTTGTGAATGCATATGCTGACAGAGTAATCTGTTATGCTTTGAAGTGTTCCGATGTTACCCCTAAATCGTCAGCATTTTTTTTTTTTTTTTTAGGAGCAGAGGAGGACAGGTTTTGGAGAAACACTGATGACAGACTTAGAAAGATAGTTCCAGAACTGATAAGCTGTTTACAACAAAGACTGAGAATACTGGTTAATTAGTGCATTCGCGCGCGCGCGCGTCGCGCGTGCGCGTGTGTGTGTGTGTAAAGGGGTACTGCATGCCATCGCAGAGGGGGAGGGATAAAAGCAGTGAGTTCAGGGCCAGGACTGACAGACAAACTTACGATCAACATTCTGTCGCAACTGATTATTTTTTGTAGAACGAATAAGGAAAGCAGAGTGCAAAATCTTCCTGTGTCTTGTTATTCCTGCAATATCAATTTTAGTTACGACATGTTAATTGGTTGTAAACATGTCTGTGAATCCTTCCCAAAAGAGCGGTAACAATTGGAAAGCGACAGGGCGTAAGAGCAAGAAATTCTACAATTTGACGGGGAGAGAAAGGTTAAAGAGAGTCACAGAGAAGGGCAGTTGAAATTCTCCATAGCTTGTGTTGTATAAAATGTTGCTTGTATGTACGCTTGCCTTCACTTACACAGCTACCAAACATATCACATTCATATCAGAGTTAATATTGAATTTTAAAAAGACGAAAAACAAAACATCTGTTACAACACGCAGTAGCTAGGGAGACATTTTTATCCTGTAAAATGGTTAGGATCCTTTAAAAATACGACCCTCTGACTCCACCCTGTTTGGAGGAGCAGCAGGTGGTAAGTCCCTCCCCCTCCCCCGACCCACAATTATTCGTCCTGCACCGGGACGAGTAAGACCCTTGTGCAGCCTAACAACACTGCAAGAATAAAGACAACACGGGGCTGGTTCAGCACATGCAGTCCCCGAGAAGTTGAATTTTCGAAGAGAAGTAATGTGATCTTTACATGGCAGATATTAACAGATGATAAAGGGCTGGGCTGTTTATTGCTCAAGATATGGGGATAGTCATGTGTAAGAGTGTGGCGCACTGAAGGATGAGAGAACTGAGTTTTGGAGGTTAAAGAAACAATAACGATTGTTCGGCTCAATCAATAGTCAGACAGTTCAGAAGCTGGGTGTATCAATGTTTCAGTCCATGATTATTGAATTAACTGTTGCGATGGACGCTGTGAGAAGTGGTTTCATAGTGAAGGATGGTGCCATCAACGTACGAGTGGACAGAACTAAATGTGCAGATAAGAAGATTATTGATGACTAGGAGGAAGGGAGCTGGTGAACGAACAGAACCCCAAGTTATATCACTATTAATAATTTCAGGAGAACAATGGCTATCGTAAACAGTAGCCATATGAAGGCAAATTTTGGAAGCCTGGGATGAAAGAACTGACAGGACATAATCTTAAAAGAACTTAAGAAGATCGCCGTTTGAGCGTTCCTGATGGAGCCCATACTGGAGCAAGGTTGGAATATAATGGGTGCTTCGGAACTTTTCTACTGAAGAGAGACTCAAATATTTGGAAAAAAACATGAGATTAAGGCAATCGGGCAATAGTTAGAGGTTTGGAGACGGTCACTCGTCAAGACAGGCTGAGTGATGGCAAAAATAAAGAAGGGTGCTAACTGACAGACAAAGGTAAAAACATTTGCCTAAGAAATGTGTTTCTGAGAACAACAGAAGAGATTCCATCAGAACCACATGTTTCATTAGTGCTGGGACTAAACAGAGCACAATGTGTACATTTTCTGAAGGAATTATGATGTCAGGTACGAAGAGGTCAGACTGAACAACATAGTAATCGTTCATTGAAGAGCTACAGCTGCGGCAAAAAATCTGAACAGAAAGTTTCAATTCATGAAAGGAGGAAAAAGCAATACATCAAACATTACTCATGCTGCGTATCAGTTCGATTTAGTTTTGCAGTATCATGCTGTGTTGGAGGGAAGACGCTTCTCAGAGGAAAAAAAAATGTTGACTGAATGAATGAATTAAATATACTAACTGGCTGGCTTGTACCTGACAGCTCTACAATACACTTTCAAAGCCATGTTTTACGAATCCTGAAAGATAACTGATTCCCTGGGCCAAAAGACCAAAAGACACTACTCTTTGTTACTGGAAAATTGACCCGCTCCTACCCGATGTGAAATCGGGAAGTGTGAAATGCTGAAATCCCGTTACAGATCCAATCAACCCTGGCAGTATATATCACATACAACTAACGGGCTATGGTTTGGGACGGGAGTGGATCACGAAACGTAGAGAAAGTGACTGTCCCGAAGACAGAAGCAAGAAGGCGGCAAGTGAAGGTACTCGAAGGTTGTGATCATCGAAACGAAACTTTGCTCACTACAGTTGCCAGCAAGACCATAATTTATAAGACAGTGCATTACGTGATAGAAAATTCCTTAATAAAAATTTCCCTTCGCCTTCTGTCTAATGTCTATTTTGCTCAACTGTCTTCATCATAATTCATTCCTTTATGTGTCCTTTCCACTGCCATATAAAACCGTCTGACTCTCGCCAGAACACAACATCTAGGTGTGACAGTGCCAATGACAGAGTTCATATCAATGATCACAATGTTAAATCTCAAGCAGACTTAACGGTAGTCCTTTGAACTTCATTTCCAAAGCTTTCATGAGCATTTCTAGTGTTGACCGTCCATCAGTGTTATGGGGTGTTGGCACAAGAACAAGTGAACAGTCAACAACTGTGTCGGTCGAAACAACTCAGCGTAACACACAAGGCAAACAGCAGAGCGGTAGAACTTAATGGACTACTGTTATTAAAGCCAACATCATCGACATCCTACAACATAATGTGTTTGTCCTGTTGAGAGGGAATTACATGATACAAGCGTCGATAATGGCTGAGAGAAAAAAATCCAATACAGAGAATGAGTCCATTTAAAATGAAGCACTGCAATGCGCGCGCACACACACACACACACACACACACACACACACACACACACACACACAGTAATTCCTTCCACATCTTGTACTGTATTACAGTTGTCGTCCAAGATACGAGTACTCCTCCACCAAACACGCACTTAATCTCACACTCACACAACGTCCCACCTATGTAGTTTAGGAATGGTTATAGTAGACAGAGGCTTTGCTACAGGCACCCTCATTACAGGATTAAATTTGAATGCACACCCCTATCCCCCTCAAAGAAAAAAAAATCACGCTTCTGGGGTTCGATGACTATGGAAATTAACAAATTCCTCCAACACAGATGGATCCATTACGCTGGTTCCTCGACTATACAGCATCCTGCATTGTTCTGTTTTATTTACTTCTGGAGTACTAATAAATGCCGGAATAATATTTCCACTACCATCACACGGTAAGCCATATATCACAACGCTTCGTCCATGTCTCAAATGCTCAGTTGTAAGTGGCGCGATGCCTTTTATTTATTTATTTGGTGGAGGGGTGTACCACCACCTTCGTATTCATCACCATGCTCATCATCATGCCAACCACTACAACCATTACCACCACTATTATCATCACCATTATCCATGCTGCTATCATCACCATAATCTCCCCCATCACCATTCTTCCCACCATTCTTACAAACACCACCACTCCCACTACCACTGCATCACAAACACTCTTAAAGACCATGAGTATATGAAATGTACTGCACTGTACACAGATTATAGCCAGCGTGGTATGAGTCTAAACCAGCAGGAATATTTTGAAGCACCTTTCATTTCATAACCTTTTGGATCGTCAGTATGGGTTTCGTCAGGGGCGCTCTACTGGTGATGTTGTCAGACTGCTTTCCAGTGGTTTCTATCCCTCTCCACGACGTCATCTCAAGTTTTCTCTAGGAATGTCTGACAGCTGTGGTTGACAGTCCTTTTACCAACTCTTAATCCTATTCATCAAATAACCTTCCGAGTTCTACATCTAGCCTTATTCACTCATACTCTGAAGACTCCATCATCCACTTTTTCGGCCGCTCCTCACAGCGTCCATTACAACACTCATAACAAAAGTCACGGGAAGGGGCTTTGGCACACCCCACTTCTGATTTGTCTCTTATTTCTGCCTGCAGCAAAAGAATCCCTGTTTTTAATACTATATCAGAAACTCCCCCATCACTTCAACTCGACTCAAATTCCACACGACTGTTCCTTCATTTTCAACAACACAGAACTCAGTCCTTCATTTCTTGCTTTCCTGTGTCTCTTTCTTTCGTTATCTGTTTGGGAAGATCATATTAATTTCCTCCTAAAAACAGCTTCACAGAGGTAAAGAGTGCTATGCCAATTCCGTGCATTTCCCCCCCGTTCAGTTACTGACTTGTACAAGAGCATTATTTGCCCTTAAGTGAGTGTGGGTGTTGGGAGGGGCGGGAGGTTAGTACATATTGCACTTCTAGACAGAGTGGAGTAAAAAAAAAAATTTTTTGACTCTATTCTCCTCTCACAAACTACCTTCATCTTGCTTCTCTTCACTGCAGTGTTGCCTCTCTCTCTCCCTCTCCCTCAACTGTACTGTTGACGCTGACCTTGTACGTACATAAGTGTGTGTCTATGTATTATTTCTTTTGTGTGTGTCCGACTCTGGGCTTAGGTAAGGGCCCGTTCTCTGAGGCCCAGCAGTCCTACGTACCATACACATTCACATGTCACCACCTCGGCGCTAACATCCACCACTGATACTGAATACATGCTAGGGATGTCTTAAAGGACTGGTGTACTGGTATTAGTGGGGGTGTTTTAAGGCGTGTCGAAGGATCTTATGCTAGATTAGTAAAGACTGATCCCTGCCCCGGCCGAAACCACGTCCATTAGCACATCAGACCACTTCTCCACCGACTCAACAAAAATCACAGACTCTACAAACATTTTAATTGCACCCAATAGCCGATAATCTGAGTTTGGTCTAATCTGAAATAATCTGATGGGATGCTATGGCCACTTCTGTGGAGCAGAAAAGTGAAATAAGGGTGGCAGGACGCACAATTTTAAAAACAATTTCAGGATTTCATTTAGACTTAGTACTCGCCATACATGTGCATTGTGCATGTTTTTTTTTTTTTTTTTAATGCAAGAAAGAAGGAACGAACGGCTAGAAGCCTGCAAAATTGTTCCCTCAAAGAGAGAGAGAGAGAGAGAGAGAGAGAGAGAGAGAGAGATGTCTTGTGACGGGATGCTCTGGACACCATTGTGCTCAAAGCCGTTCCAGATGTTTGCGAAAGTACTTGCTTTCTTTTGTGTTCAACTTTCCTTGAAAGGGAAAAGTATGACAGGTCCTCAGTCAAACTTTTTTTCTTTTTTCATTAGAAAAATAAAAATGGAGGTATCGTAGTGAAGACTGTGCTGAATGGATGCAAGGTGTGAACCTTAAATGCTAGGGACCGAAAGAGAGTGAGTGTTTAAAATGAAATTTGCCAAAGGTTATACTTATACTGTTCGGTCAGATGGTGTAACAGGGTAAGCAATAACACTGTACGAGAGATGTGTGGAAGCAGTCATGTCGCATACCTTCCTGATCCCTCCGTGACCGGCCAAAAAAAATTGGGATCATAGTCGGGACGAGGGCAAATGGTGAGTTTGTTCTGACTGGAATTTGTCATATTAGCTGTGTGTTGGTATACGATATCCTGCTTTGGGGTCAGAATGAGACAAAGGAAACTGTCATGGAAACTACTTGTGTGACAGTGAGAACATGGGTGTTTACCTATGATCCACGGCTAAGAAATATGACTGGGATTCTAAAGAAGAAAAAAATCTGGTTGGCAACGAAATTTATGTAATCAATTGCTCTTGCATTCACAGGAGGGAGCAAAGAACGGCAACCCTCCCTCCCAAATCCATGTACAGCACCTACTTTTCCTTTTATGATACAGGTGACAGTGATTTAGAAAATTTGGCATTAAACATTTAAGGAACTGGGAGCAGTTTACCAATGAGAACTGGCACCTCTTATCACAAATGCAGATGACTGTCTGGTTCCTGTTCTGCAAAGCAACATGTGGGTGCATGTTCACATTACATCCGTGCGTACAGGCGCGGCGGAGGTGGGGAAAACCGTATTCGGTCGTGTGTGAACATTATAACTTAATTTTTTATATGATTTGGGTAAAACTTGGTGGAAAAGTTGAGGATTAAGAATTAAGTGATTTGATTTTGTGAACAAAAGGTCAAATGTCAAGGTCACTGGGCAAGACCAGCTTAAACTACTTTCATCTGAACTGGGCCAAACATAATGGAAGGGTTTAAGATCAGGCAAGGATAAAGTAATTAGTTTTTGAGAACACTGTCAAAGCTCAAGGTCACAGGGGAAGATTCAAGGTTCTCCCCTTTATAAGATCGCACAGCGCCGGAGTTGCACTTGAGTTTTCCGTCTTATATGTTTTATACTGGTGTAATGATCATTGATTCTACATATTTTTTTTCATAAATAACTGAGTGTTATTAAGCTCTATATTAACTAGTAAGAGGCTTGCGCTACCTTGTAGTTGTCTAATTTTTTTTATTATGAGACGCTCATAGGGGCACGGGGGTTGCCTCCTTGGTGGGGTCTGTTGGTTATAGATTATCAGTTTACTTTTGTTAACGGCCATTTCTACTCCCCAAACAATCTCTTATCCCCCAGACGTCCAAATATTTTCAAATTAATTATTTTTAAGCATCTCATTATTTTCTATACAATCGGCTTTGTTCAATATACCTATTGTACATACTAGGTTATGTTAGGTGTATGGCGTATCACAATGTAAACAGTAGCACCATGCAAAACTGGTTGTGGGCGTGGGTGTATTGGAATTGGTTGTATGTACTGGACTGCTGGACCACAAAAAATAGTTCTCTAGCCTATGGTAAGAGTTGGATGCATACTTTCTCTCCTTTCAGAAAATGAATTCCAGCCAAGCTGTGCACAAGTGTGGCTGAAGCTCTACTACCATGTGGCGTGGCAGTGTGACTTCCAGCTTAATAAATTCCCCTTCGAGACAGTGACCTGCCATTTGTTTTTCCACCTACACGACAACCAGCTCTGGAATAAAAATAACCTAAGTGTCAGCGTTCCTGAGTTTTCACACCTACCCTACTTGGTTGGTCTCCGCGCAGCATGTATTTGTCATATAGTTAATTTTTCTTGTCTTAGCTCTGTTGTTTAGAACGTTATTCTTTCCTTGCAGGGTGATTATGGGTCAGCGAGCTTATTAAGAATCACTTCCAACACTCATGAAGCATATCGCCACAGCTGCACTATAACTTCAAATACTGTGAAAGACCGGCTAACCTTGAATTATTTCCTGGCCAGAGAAGAGGTTTAAATAATTATTCCATAGCCAGACTCGTCCACGTAGCACTAAATTATTTGCAAGTTTCAGAAGGAATGGATGTACAGTATATATGTGCAAGATAAAGATTTTAAAAGCATTAAGCATGGTCAGTGTTGCAGGAGGGAAGTATGTATATGTGTATGGGATGAATTAGTTTGATTTATCCTCACAGGAGAGACATCTTCATCTTGGAGGTAAAATTTTTCAGGGCAGCTTGCTTGCATCCAAACTGTGTTACATCAGATAGCGGGAAAAAAAGGGGTTAATGTTCCCCCGAGCTACACCTTATTAGATCATAAACTTCTGCTAGGTGACAGGAGGGTCTATCTCTCCCGGCATGGCAGCTACCGGGCGTGGCTCGAATTCACGACCCTCCGGTCCTGAGTCCGACGCTCTACCACTGAGCCACCCTGCCCCCAAGATAGCGGAAGACTGCACTCACAACGGATTTCAGGCGGTGAGGGAAAACTCCCCCTGGCTAGGTGTTTGAAAGGTGGAGATTTGTGTGACTCTGAGATGATTTAGAACAAGTGTGAATCGTCCCTGGATATGTCATGGCTGACTCTAAGATGTGCCGCAACAACAGTGTGAATTCTGTCCCTGAGTGTCTGACTGACTACTCCGAGTTGTGACTCTGAGATGATCCAGACTGTGAGATAATGAAGCAGATACCAGTATGATAGATCCGTCTGTTCCCTGTTGGCTTCCATGTGCAATCCATCCTGACTGCTTACTATAATTATGATCCCTGCTGTAGCGTCTAATCTCCAGGAAACAATTATCATCTTCACAGTGAGACCGTGCTCACACATGTTCTCTTCATTACTGAGTCCTTGTCTTCAGTGCTGTACTCATTGATAATTCTGACGCGGGCCAACTGCAAGATGAGTTGCTGCCATTTATGCTGAATGTATCGAAGCAGAGACTTCTACAGCCTCCAGATGAAGTGGATAACAAGACGTCAGGACTCGCCTGCCTATGATCGAGAGAAGGCAGAACTGGTGGACTGAAGGGGTGCTCGCAGATTCAGAACAATGACAAGTCTGTTGTAGTGCTGGATTTCCCCGTAATTTGACCTGGTTTCTTTGGTCTTAGAAGATGTTGGCTGCCTTCTCTATTTATTCTACACTGTCACAAGTTATGCTGTGTATCGCATGTGATAACCAACTTATAAATGAATACAGGAACGTAGACATATCAACAATAAAGAACATACTACTACTTCATACAGACTCTGAGGAACTATACTGTTGAGCTCAGATACTTTTAAATCTCTAATTTCAGTATTTACATTTCTAACTAGTCTCTTCGTGCGAAGCACACCCCCATCCTCACCCA
>JAGKTI010022108.1:907-15420 GCA_018397915.1 Birgus latro | reverse complement strand
TCACTAAACAGAGGTGACTGACAGACATTAGATTCCTCATATGTAAAAATCGTACAGAATCATAATATACACAATCAAGAGCCGAGATGCGAGATAGGTAAAGAACGAAGCATGTGCGAGACCCAGAGGGGAAAAATGAAGAGTTTTAGGGCGTGACAGCAAAGGAGGAACAGGGTGCGAAGGAGTATGTTGTGTGGGGGTGTTCGAACGACCTCTCCTCCATCCGCTCTTGTGAGGTGCCGGTACAGCCTCACCTGATATGTTCCCTCGCTGCTAACTCTCAGATTTGTTCACCTCAGAGGCATATCACTTGATCCCTTTGGTCCCGAGGCGTCATTTGAAATTATTCTTACTATCTATCTATCGCCAGACGCCTGAATCCCGCACGGGGTGGCCACAAACAAATCGCCTCCATGTCGGTCTGTTCCCCGCCATTTCACTGCCACTCTAGGATCCTACAGTGAGGCCATAGTTTAGACTGAATCGGAGACTTCGTAGCACCTCTTCCTTAGCGATTTATCACACACAGCACCCCTTCAGCATTGCCTTGTTTGATGTTTGTATCGTTTTAATATCGATACAGTTTTCCTCAGTTACACGCAAGAGGATTTCAAGGCATCATGTGCTGAAAAAAAAAAAATCGCTGAGAAAGGGTGTTGTGAAATTTCCCAACCCAGGAAGAACAACCCAGCATCATTTAGGATGTGGCGGAGGAAGGGGCACTGTTTTATGTCGTCTTTGGGGGATATATTCTCGTGACATTAAGAGATCTCCTGGTATCTCTTCCTTAGCGATTTATTTTGCATATAACACCGTCATATTGCTTTCTCATTGTACTTTTATCATTTTTTTTCTTATTGAAATGGATAAAAACATACAAGAGACTATTAACAAGCCATATGCATAAATAAACCTTTCAGGGAGAGGCGCTCAAGACCCTTTTAGCTGGCGAGAATACAAGCCCTATACTCATTTAACGTTAACTTGGCCTAATATTGCTCTCTTCGTCTTGAATGCTGAGTTGTAACAATAGGGCAATACCAGAACATTATCCTGGTCACGAAGAAGTGCCATGAAAAGGACGAAGAACCGTTGTATTGTTTTCTTCTGCCACTGAGCTACGTGAAATAAGTTACGAAAAGACGAAAATCTGGGCCAATTTAAACTAAAGACGCAATAGTTGTTAGGTGTGGCTATAACCTTCTTTGGCATGCTCCTTCGCTGCTGCCTCTCCGGACCATCCCCTTCAGAGGCGCCATTCTAGAGGGTGCAGGAGTGACGGGGACAGTGTGGTACGTCGCTTGGGGTTCTTGGAATCTCATCTTCTTCAGCCGCTGTTGTTGTATCGTGCCAGTGCGGCGTCCTTTGTCAAGAATAGCCTCGCATCGTAAAACACCCTCTGTCTGTGTGTGTGTGTGTGGCTAGAACCTGCCACACCCTACACAGATGAAGGTGCTTTTGCGGTACGATATTACCTGTCGTTAATATATATGCCTGTCAACCATAGTGGCCGGAAGAGCTTGAATTCACTGTTACCCACGATGCAATTGGTCGGTGTGTGTGTGTGGAAATGATAGGAGAAATGCTAGAATTCCTTGGTGGCCAATCATCTTCTACACTTGCAGTGGCGAGGTGGGTTCGAGCCCCACTCAGGTGAGGGTGCTTACAGTACGATGTTATTCAACCTGTCCTTACACACACACACACACATATACACACACACACACACACACACAGATAGATAGATTGGTAAATGGATTGATATAAAGATAGATACACACACACACACACACACACACACACACACACACACACACACACACACACACACACACACACACACACACACACACACACACACTTCCTTCGCATATTCTCCCACTGCTGCCACTCAGAGTCATTCCCTTGAGAGACATCACTCGAGGGAGGGGTGGAGGCTGAAGGTGACGGTGGCCCTCGAGGTGTGAAGGGAGACGTGGATGAGGGCGCAATGGGAGGTCATCCTGGGTTCGATTTCTGAGTGGCTTTGAGATTGCGTAACACCTCTTCCTTAGCGATTTATTCTGAACATTACACATCAGCATATAATGTACGAGAGAGAGAGAGAGAGAGTTGATATATAATATGCAAAATAAACCACTAAGCAAAATGTGTTATGTCAGTATTAAACCAATGTCAGCAGTATAAAAGTGAAAGTTAAGATGTAATACGGAAAATAAACCACTATAGAAAAGGTGTTATGTACCCTCCTTAGCGAACGGGAATACGAACCAAGGAGTGTGCGGATGTAAGGTGTCGGTACAGTCGCGGTCATTCTTTTCGTTCCATCCTTTTGTCGATAAATTACGAAACTGATATGTGATAATCTGAAATGAATCGTGGGTTCCTAGGGTTTCATCGCTTGGTTCCGGAAGTCATCGCTCACTGTTCCGTTATTTATCGATATGAAGTGGATCAGATTTGGCTCGTATCATAAGTGCCTTTGGAAATATCGTAACACCATTTCCTAAGCTAGTTATTTTCCACAGTACACGTCAATATTCTTTTGTGTATAATTAATGCCCGGTACTCAGATGATATAAATAGCACAGGGGAAATGGTTTAGGGGGATTATGCTAAACGAATCGCCAAGAGAATAGTGCTACGAAGCCTACGATACAACTTGTGATACGGTTCTGCATGTCCACGACTGTACACCTTCACTTAATATGCTCCTTCGCTGCTGCCACTCAGAGAAGTCCCCCTTGGAGGTGTTTCTTTCAAGGCGATGTTGATACTAAGGGTGACCTGTATTTTAGTTGGAATAAGAGGCATCGTAACACCTTTTCCTTAGCGATTTATTTTGCACATTACTCTTCAACATTCACTCGTATGCTGTTTATATCCTTTTTATTAAAGTTTGCATCATTAATATACTTGAGGATGTTGAGGTGCAGAGTGCAGAATAAATCGCTAAGGAAGAGATGTTACGAAATATTAATACGACCCAGTAGCTTTCATGGTGTGGCGGAAGAATTGCTCTGTATAATCGATCTGTTTTCACCTGACGGAACTGGGCCACTCCTGCAATTTGAATATTAAGTCTTGATTGCTTGAAATTTGATGGGGCTTAGTTACGAAGTAGGAATGAGTCTCCTTGGTTACCAGTCTGGCTACCCTTGGGCATCTACCGAGCTGAAAGGGGTTACTAGGGATGAGTCTTAGATATGAAGTAGGAGTGAAAATCTTCTTGGTTACTAGTAAAATCCACCCTCTAGTCTGCTTACACCTGCCCATCAACTGAGCTAAAAAGAAATTAGGGGTCTTTTTCAGGTTTTCATAGCTGTTGGTAGATAGTTATGAAGTAAGAGTGAATCTCCTTGGTTACTGTTAAAATTAGCCCCGCAAGTCTGATTAAACTTGGCCACCAATTGACCTAATCGTAGTTTGGATCTTGGTCAGCTTAGAAAAAAAAACTCTGTAAATCTATTGTTGTTTGGGAGTGGTAGGATGTCCTCTTGTTTGGGAGTGGTAGGATGTCCTCTTGTTTGGGAGTGGTAGGATGTCCTCTTTCAGCCGTCTTTATTGGGAGGTTACAATACACCCTCACTTGACCTGATTTATCGCTGCTGCCACTCACGATCATCCCCCTCAGAGGCATGTCACTTCACTCCTTCAGCCTGAGGTCGTCTTTATTGTATTCTTCCTGCCGCCGCGTAATACCGCCTCACTTGATATACCGCTGCTGCCACTCAGGATCATCCCTTTCAGAGGCACGAGTCAGTCAGGGCGGTGGTGGAGCTAAGGACACGATGTAGTTTGTCGTGTGGGTTGTTAGAATGTCCTCTCCTTCAGCCATGGTTGTTGTGTCGTGCCGGAGCAGCCTCAGTTGGTATGTTCCCTCTCGCTGCTGCCATTCACGATCATCCCCCTAGGTATGTCGGTCAAGGGGGTGGTAGAGCTAAGGCGACCCTGGCTCTCACTCCTTTGTTAGGTGGTGGAGAGGGACGCCTTCGTGCGGTGGCGTCGATATAACCATACGGCTTCAGTGCCCGGTTATACTGACGCTCTCCAACTCCCTTCCTATCCCCCGAAAGGAGAGTGGTGGACTGCAGTAGGTGGGCAACTTTAGCCTGCAGTACACTGGGTTCACGTTTCAGATGAACCTTGGGCCACAACTACTGCTATTACTCATATATTTATGCTCTGGTGACTTGTTAATGTCTGTTGGCTTTCGCTGACGTATGGATGCTTATATGCACACACTACATGTCGGGCTGAAAGAACCTCTATCTTCTCATTTTCTCACTTATCCAGTTACCCTTGTGCACTGACCCCCTATCTCTCCCTCCCCTGTCTTTCCATGCTGAGAAAACCTCATACGTGGGGGTGATTCGATGCAGGTCTTCTAAACAGGGTGGTCACAGGTTACTTCTCCCCGTCTTACCGACTACTTTTAGCTTCTCTCTCCCGTCGTGGCATTGTTGCATCTTTATCGTTTTACTGTCGCTGTTTCAATGAGCAATGCTTGTTTTGGACTGTCTGCTTGCATCCCTCTGTTACGGCGGGCACATAACACCCGTCTGAGTGCTCACTGTCACCTTTTTTGTCTAATTCTCTAATGCAAGAGTTAATGAATACTCACGTACATGTAAGGAATAGGTTAACTCTGAAGCTGTCTTCCTCAGTCTGTATTTCCCTCTGCCTATGATCTCCAGTCTTTCAAACGCAGTGTATATAGGTATCTCGAATTGAAAGGATAGTGCGTTTGATTCAACTGTTCTGTTTACCTTGGAAATAACAACTTTGTGAGCTCCTGTCCCTTGGGTCTTTGTTCTTTGCCTAAAAAATAAAGATTCCCCACCTTGATTCACAGGTAGCCTTATGATCAGTTACCTGTCGTGATTAAGGCTTGTTTTTACAGGTAGGACAAGGAAAAGAAAAAGTTGAATCCTCGCGTGTGGAAAAACACATCTTTAGTTCATCATCATCATCATCATTATTGTTGATGTTATTATTATTATTATTATTATTATTATTATTATTATATTATTATTATTACTACTACTATATTTTTATTTATTAGTATCATCATCATCATCATCATCATCTTGACTCCTTTTAGCCTACCCAAGAATGGAGTGAGGTAGGATTCAGAGAGCAAGGAAGGAGAAAGCAGGATGGAGAATGTGAACAGGATGCCCAATAGAATGGTCACTTATTCACTTCCATTCAAACCCTTGGAATTTTTGGTCCGCCTTGCACGCCTAACCGTCTTCACATGCATCATTTTAAAATATTTTTCTTTGCAATTGAGGTAGGGAAATTATAGCAAGCATTTTTTTTTTTTTAAATCTCAATCGTGGATGTGGGAAGAGACTTAAGGGCTTGCTGCTAGGGGTGTCCGGTATTCGAAAGGACTTGAGTTCGATCCCAGGTGATGATTTTAATTGTTCTGATAAACACATTTTGCTGATCGCTCACAAGACCCATCGACGTCATAAAAAACAGCCCCATAAATACCATTACACCAGTCCTGAATGACATAGCCGTAGCAGATATGTAGTATTGGCGGTGGGTATTAGCGCCGAAGTGGTGACATGTGAGGGGTTGTGGTACTGTACATAGAAGAGCTGCTGGCCCTCAGGGAACGGACTGTCAGATCAATGTCCGGAGTCAGGCATATAGAAATAATAGAGGCTGGAAGTCGAATATTGGCTCAGTCTGCGGTTTCATCACACGACATAAATATATTTGTATGTCGGTCAGCTCTGAAGTAGTCAGTGGTTTCAGTAGCCACTCTCCTCCTTTCCATAGTGGCGTTCTCTTTCCTTGTGCTGCTTGGGTCGGAATGAAGTGGCTCAGACCCCCCCAAACTTCTCTTTTGAAAACTTAATGCACAACCACCGCCGTCTGTGCTAGTAACAGACACACAGATTTGCAGGACTCTCTCTCCTACACATAACTCATGCCAGCAGTGGCGAATATTCCTGTTTGTGACACGCCAGTCATTGTGAATTTTCAATATGTCTTCTTTTCTCTCTCGGCTTGGTGATATTTTTGTGATTCGTTCTTGCTACTGTCAGACGAGGCGCTGACGAGGAGAGTACAAGTGGTAATGATGTGCACGAGGGTAGAGCCAAGGCGGTCTCTATCAGTATCTATAGAATACATGGATATTGGTCGCGCCTGACGGATGTAAGCGGGCCATGACGTCATCAAGTAAGTCAGTTAACTCTCGCCGTCACCCGTCAACACTCACTCAGTCAGCCGTGGACCGTCAGAGTGTGTGCGTTATCTGTGCTATTCCATCGTTTTTCGTCAATTTTATAAACAAGGTAAGAGTTATACATATCAGTTCATGGTATACCCAATTCATCTGGTGTAGTTATAGTATAAATCAAGAGCCAGTAACCTCTGGATGCCTGAAAAGAGTTAGCTTCCATGAGATTTCAAATATTGAGTATCAAACGCAGCCACACTTTTCAGTGCTGAAACTCACACTTGAGGAAGTTTGCCACCATGGAAAACTAATCTTAAGAGGTACGGCAACTTGATAGTGAAAGGATGTAACATTGCAGTAGTTCTTGTTTTGAAAGTTTCAAATGCTGGCCAACCGATCGGTAATTTGAAAATGCAACGTATATTGTGTGTAGTATAATTTCTGTCACTGGTATCTTATTCATTTGACACGAAAGTGAAGCTATTACTATCATTAAAATCATTTATAAATAGTACATGAAACGTTTTGTGTACCTTAGGTTAGCTTTCATTAAGTTAGATTTCAAAATATAACCCTGCCATATCTTTTGACCCTTTATAGAGGATGAGATACTTGTATTAGCACATGAATAAATAATTTTTGGTTGAATTTATCCATATAATTCCATAGTTACAAGTAAAAAAAACAAAACAAAACTGGCTTTAACATTCATTGTTGCAACATTAACTACTGCTCTGCAACTTTTCTGCATAACCAAACTTCGTAGGAAAACATTGCAACTTGAGTGATTGCTAAGAAATTAAGCTGTTGAGTTTCAGATGCATTCAAACAATATTTAACTAACTTAATTATGATCAAGTAACGTACCTTACTACACACAATATTGTTTATGCACTTGTCATGTACTTGTAGGCCATTTGTACCGATCAAGTCTAACAGGTTAAACAACTTACATACCAGACCTTGTAGCGGTCATAGGTAGGCTACTGGTTAGACATCCCCTTCACATCCAGTGTTCTCTTTGGCTTAAAATTGGTGTTGTTTGTCATAAACCTGGCAGTGAATGTTCTTTAGTTTACTTTTGTTAGTTGTCTGTACTACTGAAATCATAAGAGATATATTAGGGCTATTTTTTTCCTGTCATTTTTAGCATATATTAACAGGTGTGAAATTCATCCCCAACATTATTACTAGCTCAAACATTACATGAGTCACGTTCATTCTCATGACTATATTATTTTTTTTAGGGAGACTGATTTCTACATCGGAGTTTGGTTATTTTTATTCTTTCATTGTAGCCAAAGTTAGGTAGATACATTTCTAGTTGCCATTCCTCTTTATGGTACTTACTGTATATACACTATACCATGAGTTGATACCCACATGTGCAGGCCAGTCCTTCTGATAAGCATCATTATGTTTCAGTACCACAAATTTATTAATGTAATTTGCCTGAAAGCTGCCTCCATCATTAAGCCATAAATTACTTAGCCCAGTGTTATTATTTCACTCACATGTACAATCCCAGCAAACCAGAATTGGTTGTTTGGGTTATAATTCCTACATTGCAACAGTAGCGAAAGATTCCTTCCTTGACGAACTCCCCCATTACAGATCTCCTTCCACTTTTGCGGGTTCGACTTCTGCTGCCTTTGATATGGTCATTACCAACTGCATGATCCGAATTAGTAAGGAAATAAATAAATTATGCATATATAGGCAGTATTTAGATAAACACTAACTTTACAACAGTTACACATACACAAAGATGTCTAATTATTTGTACAAACACATATTTAGCCGATACTTTGGTGGCTGGAGCACGACAAAAAGTAAGTGATGCCATAAACAGCGACAACACTTAAAGGATGTATTAAAGTAATGTTACAAATGGAAATAAATAATCAAGAAGATCCATAGTGGAACAGAAACTGTAATGACAGGTGGATGGACGTACTCTATAAAGTTAACCCCATCAGTCCGATCCCCCCTTCTCTCTCTCTCTCTCTCTCTAAGAATGCAGTATAAAGAGCGTCACCGTACTGAAGGTGTTAAAGGGAATGGACGCAAGAAATTGTAGAGTAAATAATGGAGTGAGTGAAGGCAATACCGACTCTGTCTGTGACGTCATCAATCTCAGGCGCAGGTCTGCTCATAGAGACGGCCTTGGTAGAGCAGCTGCTGCGTTCACATACAACCCGAACCTCCTTATATTTCCCTGCTCCGATCCTGGTGAGGTGCTGTCCACAACAATGGGACACCGGTTCCCTGCACAATGTACAGTATGTGCTTTACTGTAACTGTCGTTCGGCCTCACAGAAACGGTTGCCTACCTGTGGTCGACGTATCTCTTCGGGTCGACGGATCTCTTTGGCCCAACAGACCGAGGAACAGTTTTATTCTCTTCATCAAGAACCTTTCGTAGCGATGGAGCCGTTGAAAAGTATCCATCCCCATCAGTTTGAGAAGCCTCCCTGCCTCTCGGTAAAATCTCCCTGGAGAAGAAACAGTAAACTTGAAAATGCGATGGAAAAGATTAAAGCTGTGGTGAGAGGAAGACAGCATACAGATCAAAAGCAGCTGTTAATGTGAATGCAGCGCTGTTAGTAACTAGCCAGGGTTTGAAGGCAGCGTAAGTTTTCCTAATCATCCATCAGTTTCAGGACACATCACATGACGTAACATAATATCGAAGCGTAACCTAACCTAACGTAACATAATAACGAAGCGTAACCTAACCTAACGTAACATAGCAAGCGACATAGCATACCATAACATATCAAAACGGAGTATATCACAACATCATAACAGAACAGCATAGGATAGCATAGCATCGCATAACAGGAACACAAAACATTGCAGTATAACAGAATCCAGGTAACAGGTGGTGGTGTGGTGCTGAGGGCTGGGTAATCCTTGCTAATGAGCCATCAATGCCAGGTCGGGTCACTGCGCTTACCTGACCTCTAATAAATGCTGGGGGTCAGTCGGGGTCATGATTAAGTTGATTTCGATGGTGATGATGATGAATTGTGTGTGTGTGTGCGTGTGGTTGAGTTAACTTGTATGGGAAACATATTGAAGAGATAACGACACATCCATTCAAGCAGAACTAAAGATAAGGTGTGTGCGTGTGCGTGCGGAGGGTGTAGGACGGTTTGTGTGTGTGCGTGCGGGGGGTGTAGGACTGTGTGTGTGTGTGTGTGTGCGCAGGGGGTGTAGGACTGTGGGTATTGGTGCAGCAGTATTGACGTGGTGGGCCCGGGAACACCTCGTATTTCTCACTTCTCCGATACCAACCCGCTGCTGTCACGGGGAGATTCCTTTTTCAGTTTCGTGTGTGTGTGTGTGTAAAATTTGGTTTGCGTATTTGTTATACTCAATCACACACAATCGTGTGTGTGTGAAACTGCTTACACACACACACACACACACACACACACGTATTTTTCTCTCTCTCTCTCTCTCTCTCTCTCTCTCTCAGCATCAATAATTTATCAACACCCTACAGTATAACCCATACACACTGCAATTAACTATTTATAAATCACTCACTCCTCTAAACACCAATGTCTGTTTTTCTCTACTGCACAGTTATCTTTCTTACTTTTTCCAGCCGGCTTGAGTTTGCAGGCTTAGTAGATGAGGTAATTTTCGTCTCCTCAAACTCTCATAAATCTGTTACCTTGATTATAGCATTACTTAGACTCTTAAAGAAAACAGCATCTCATGGATCCGTGTTTGAGTTTCTGTGTGTTTTCTTTGCCTTGGTGTGTGTGTGTGTGTGAGAGAGAGAGAGAGAGGATAATACGTGTGTGAGAGACAGAGAGAGAGAGACAGACAGACAGACAGACAGAATAATACGTGTGTGTGTGTGTGTGTAAGCAGTTTCACACACACTGTTCTCTGTTGTTGCATGCAAGGGCGGTATAGGAGAGAGGGGGAAAAGAGAGAGAGCGAGAGACATGGATAGGTAGGTGGATAGACAGACAGATAGATAGATAGATGGACAGATGCACAGAGAGAAAAAAATATGGAATTAAAAGCGAAAAAGGATGAAGTGATATTAGTGGGAAAAGAATGAAAAATAAAGAGAGAGAGAGAGAGGGAGAAGGAAGGTGGTAAAGAGAGGAGGAAATTAAAAGAGGGTACGAACTTTCCTTCTCTCTTTCCCGCTCTTTATTTTTCCTTCTTTCCCTTCTTTTTCGTTTTTCTTTTCTTGTCTTCTCCCTTTCTCCCTCTCAGTCTTCCTGTCCTTGTCCTTTATTCCCCTCTCTGTTCCTCTCATTCTCGTCCTCCTTCTCCCTCTCCCTCTCCCTCTCATTCTCTTTGTCTCTCGTCTCCCTCTCCCTTTCCTTTTCTCTCCCTTTCCTTATTCTCCCTCATTTTCTCTCTTGTCTTCTCCCTTTCATCCTTGTTCTCCCTCCCCTTCCTCTCCCTCTCCTTCTTCTTCTCCCCCCTCCCTTGTTTACCCTTCCTCATCCTTTCCTTCTCCTTTACCCTTCCTCTCCCTCTCTTTCTCCTTCTTCTCCCCCTCCCCCTCCCTTCCACCCCTTCATTACGAACCTTGGCCCTGCAAGTGACCAAGTATTGGGAGGGAGTTTTGAGAGAGAGAAAAGAGGGGAAGGAGGAGGAAGGGAGAAATGCTGAGAGAGAAAAACTTTAAGGAAGGGAGGAAAGAAGATATTAAAAGAGCGAGGAAAGGTGTTACATAGCGAGATAAATAAGAGGAGGGGGAAGAGGAAGAGGAAAGAAGGAAATGTGGGAGAATGAATATATACAAGGTGATTCAGCAGAGTACATTAAATTGGAGGATGAACTCTTCGGATAATATATACCTCAATGGCTCTGTGGTATAATGTGAGATTCCGCATATAATCAATGTTAAATTATATGTAACATGAATGACTGAAGGTTAAGTAGGAATGCAGCCCACGTAGATTTTTGTAATTCTTTTTCAATAATTTCTTATGTACTCTACGGTAAAGTACTGCGTGAACTGCTGCAATGAGACAGGGGCCGTGACCAACGAAGGGAGGTAAAGGTAGTGACAGAGGGGAGGTAAAGAGGAGGGAGATGAAGTGGACAGGCTGGTATACTCCCCACACCACTCCCATCGTTGGCATACACTGTGTCGGACCCATCTCATCAACCAGTGTGATTCATACAGTAATTCCTAAGTTACCTAGTGATGACAGGTTGTGCCCATCGGAACGCGCAACATGCAGTAGTACGCAGGTGGTGACTGTTGATATTCACTTCGCATCACGGAAAGCAGGTGTAAATGTTGCATGCACGACTATGGGACGAAGGAGATCCATACCAAAGATTCCCAAATCCCCAACCAATTTTCACTGTTGATCGGAGGTTAGGGGGAAAGTGATGTTCCATGGATTTACTGCAGGTTATAGAGGACACAGAGTTCAACACAGGGACAACAAAGAGGAGCAAATTCTGAACATCGTGTGTCATTATCTATCTACTAAGTACACGAACAATTGTATCTGTTGTTCACACGTTAGTCAACCGTTTGGAGGTGCTGCCATAAACACCTGTTGTACCCATATCATCATCAAAAAATCCAAGCGCTAAATTCTGATGACTACCCACGACGGAAGGATTTTACGACACGAAGCTGATGATTATTAGTCCAGTAGTAGTATATCATATACAGATGAAGCAACGCTCACAAGGGAAGGTATATTCAGCCCTCACGACATGCATACACAGAGGATAACGCTTCCTCAGCAGTACGTTGAAGACACCAGATAATTTCTCAGTAAAGGAATAAGTTAGCATTATTTGAGATTATATTACTGACTCGTATGTTCTACCAGACCATCTGATCAGTGGCGCCTACAGGTGTTTTATCGAGGAGACACAAACAATACTATATTAAGATGTGCCACTGAAAATACGTTGTCACATGTGGCTCATATGTAATAGTGCACCTGCCCATATTTCCCACGCAGCATGGGTATATCTGGACATAGTTTAGCTCAGTAGAAGGATACGAGGAGGAGCTCCGTCCCCTGGCCACTCCAGTCCCTTATTTTTAACCCTTTAGATTTCCACCTGTGGGTCATTTAAAGACATCGCCGTATGTTTCAAAATTAAGACATAATAGGAATCACAGCCACGTAACCATGACTAGCCCGAAAACATACAAATGAGGCCAGGTATGATGGAACTCAGCCTATCAATGGAACGACATGCAGAGGCCCGTATTGAGGCGGGGGAAAGCTTTTGACACTTCCTTATGGCACTATCCCAAAGGAGTCACACTGCAGAGACAGGTGAAGAAAGGGTTACCTGTACCTCTGGCAGCTTCACTCCTACTCAACCCTCATGTGCAGGTGCTGATGGCTTTAGACGCGGAACTTAGCTGTGAGCGGTTCAGTCGGTCTGTCGCTCACTAATGTTTTTTTTTTTTTCGGAAGTGAGGTGTGTCGCTCTTGCCTTCAGAGGAGACGAAAGACGTGGAGGGAATATGAGAGAGAGAGAGAGATCATTTGAATGTAAATGGTGTGAAAGGACGAGAAAAGTTGAAATACAAGAACATAAAGAAAGGAAGAAATGTGACAAAAAAACAATAAAAAATAAAAAGAAGGACCACGAGAGAATGTTAAAAGGGAGGAAGAGGAGTGAGATGGAGAGTGATAAAGAGACAGTTAAATGCAAGGAGAAACGAGAGGGAAGGAGAAATACAGGACAGAGAGTTGGAGGGGGAGTGAGAGTGGTATGGGTAGAGAGAAAGGGAGGTAAATAATGAGAGAGAGGGAGGGGAAAATTTATGCCTGTGTGTGTGTGTAACTGGGATGATTTTTCACACCCGGAAGTCTGCCTCGCCTCATTAAACTAGTGAAATCATTGACCTCCACTTGAACCCGGAAAAGGACACAGTGTAATTAAATAACGTAAATCATTTCCCTTTAATTACTGACCAAGCATAATCAACAATAACATCTCTGACAATGTTCCTTTAAACTTCTGAACCACTGAACGATAATTTTTGGATTCCCGTAGATATTATTTTTTCAGGTACATGAGACGACGAAGAAAAATGAACGTAGTGTCCTTGATTATTCACTACAGGTAGACGTTGCTATTACGCGGCACACAGGTAACCATCCCGCCAAGGTGTAGGATGGGTTGGAAAGGGGTGTGTAAGGAAAAGGTGGGGTGCATGTTAAGTAGCAGGTGTCGTGTGTGTGTGTGAGAGAGAGAGAGAGAGAGAGAGACAGAGAGAGAGATAGGATCGGCCTGGGAATTGAACGGGGGACCTCTCATTTCAGATTACACCACCAACACCTTTTCTGTTACAAAAACCAAGTATCTCTATGACTGGCTCTGTCCGTCTGTCTCTCACTAACAGTATTCTGACGCGCGATACTTTACCCATGTCTCTTTAAGTGACTTTAAAGCCAAACCACACCACACTATACCATAAACCATATCACCCTCTTACACCACATAACAAAATCACTCTTCTACACCACACCACACCACACCATACAGCATGCCACCCTCTTACACATCACACAAATTCACTCTCCTACACCACACGATACCACACCACACCTCACCATACATCATACCATCCTCTTACACCTCATCACACAAAATCACTCCCCTACATCACACCACACCAAGGACATTGACCACAGGGCTCAAAATCTTCCATATCTGGTTCTTTTACACCTGTTTACCTTACCCATTAGCACGCTTCTGCTCCTTTGACTATCTCAGGTGAAGGAAACCGTCTGAAGTCATCTGGAAAATATATTAGAGTTTTCCCTTCCTTGAGAGTTTCAGTATCTTTATAAACGCTCAGACGGCACCGCTTCACACTTAAGGTCATATACTAACACTTAAACTTCAAAGTGGAGTGCAAACCCTTACATATTAAAGGTCACTTATGGAACGCCTTGGTTATTAGTAGTTAGCCTGCATCCCATAGCAAAAAATGCAGTTTCGCAGCCATATAGGAAGGCAAGATACATTCCACCATTTCTCGACCCTTAGTAAATAAAATCCTCCAGCGTTAGTTAGATTTGCAAAGTTGTTCCGGTCATGAGAGGGTCTAGTAGTGAAAGCATTAACACACTCAGGCTCCAATGCTCACTCTCAGCTGAATAAAATCGTCTGGTTTTAGAAGACTACTAGAATTGTCCCAAGCACGAGAGGGTTAAGTTCTTCAATCTGAATTATTTTTTTATTTTTAATTCTGCAACCAGGAAGAGAAAGGGGATAGTGAATCTCTCTCTCTCTCTCTCTCTCTCTCTCTCTCTCTCTCTCTCTCTCTCTCTCT
>JAGKTI010022107.1:0-15420 GCA_018397915.1 Birgus latro | reverse complement strand
TAGGGTAAGGTTGTATATTAGTAAATGAAGTAATGAAGGGCATGGTGTAGACTGTAGACTGTGCCACTGTGTTGTAGTGGTGAGAAAAACATTCGAGCCTTCAAAGGACCTCGGAACCACCATCTTGCTATGAACGTCTGAATTCCTGCCACAGTCGCTAACTGTGTCCGTATGCGTCCAGTAGCGACTTCACTTAGTTTTGTTACCAATATCGTTCAGGTTTATCTCTAATAATTTAAAAGGCACATATTTATCATTAAAAATATCATTGCTTTAATCTGTTTCTGTATTATCCAGCATATTACAAATAAATGAGGGCATTGATTGAAATACAAAGTCAGTTTGGTGAACGTTCAAACACAACGGAAATCGACCAATCATAGCTCGAGTGCATCGTGCAGTGTTACCAAATCCACCTGTCCTCAGGTGGCAAAAATCAGTGTGTCAGACTCCGTGAAACCGACTATAGTTATTTTATCACATTCTTGATAAATTAACATTTCTTCAAGTACAACCTTTACCTCTGATGATATAATATCAGTTTAATTTTGGGGGGCTGCTTCCTAAGAATTTATTTCTGCTTAGGAAAGACTTCCCTTAAGGAATGATTTAATGAAGCTACATCTTACCCCTTAAAGCCTGTCCTAAGGTGAATAAAACTGTGAGGATGGCAGCAGGAATAAACATAAATAATCAGACTGAAGACAAATTATTTGTAATTCATTATAAAGTTGTTTTGATATAAGAGATGAACATATTTTGTGCTTTTATGCTTAATCCCAAACTAGAAATATGACTTGGTTGACCCATTCCAAGCTGCAGATCTCATATGAAGCAAAATAAGGTCTGCAAGGGCCAAGCTGCAAGCCTCATATGAGGTACAGTTTACGCAGGTTATGAAACAATGACTCGGGTGGTAAGCTACCTTACAGAGAATCAGTCTGGCAAGGGTTAAAAGCTTCATTACTTATGAGTAGCATTTTGCCTGTGCATATCACTGTCTTTAAGTGAGGGCTCCCTGCATCACACTGCCTCTTTATATTGCACTAAAGCATCTATTATCCTGCTTTTCCACATACCCAAAGTCTCCCTATACTGCAGTGTTTTCACCTGGACTCTGACATGCAAAATTCATGCACTACACCAACCCAAGCTACACTATTCCACACTGCCTCTCAGTACTGCACTAAAACACCTATTAGTTTGCTTCTCAACATACTCAAAGTCTGCCCACTACCTTGTACAGTTTAGTTTCTAGTTCCCCATGTGAGTCCTGGCGCTGAGTGGTTAGGCAGTATCCCTGTGAGTTGGCCAGGTCCTCACTGCGCAGCTTTGTCACTGACTTGCGTCGGGGAAGGTTTGGCTGCAGCACTGTGCCCGTTGGAACTTCCTGCACATTTATTATGGGGTGGTGAAGGTATAATTGCCCTAGGGTGGGTACGTGAATGGAATGTGGTGACAGGTATACTGTATCTATGAACTGCAATGGTGAGTATCAGTATGGTATGAATGACTTTACTGTAGTCACAGAAGTGACCACTGGAAATTGCTGTGCATTTGGTACAGAGGTGGTGAATATAATACAGTTGACCTGGGGCTGTGGTTATATTAATGAACTGGGGTGGCAGGTGTGTTTTTGTGATAAAATGGTGAGTGTGACATTAGTAAGATTACAATACACTACTGTACTGCTTGTCCCGACCATACATGGGCTAATGGTAACTACTGTATTAACACTCTGACTCCTACGACTCACTTTCACTTCAATAAAATATTCTACCATTAGCTGATACAGAATACTGTACAGTGCTTCCTCCAATTTTGTGAGAGTATGGTCGACAAAAAACCTCGCAAAATTGAAATTAGCAAAGTTTAAACAATTAAATATATGCAATAAAGGTAAATTGGTCGACATCACCCCAAGGTAAGCACTTTTTCCCACTCTTTCTCTTGACTCTACCTCTTAATTTTATGATGATAAATGAAACAAACATGGACTGATGTATTGTACAGTAATATTATTATGAAAACATCATAGGTAAGAAACATAAAAAAAAAAAAAATGCATATTTACACTGATGTGAAGACTGGCGTGGTGTACGGGACTGGTGGCGGGGCAAGGCTTGGGTGCGACTACTGTGGTGTAAACAAACGTGGCGGGGCGGCAGAACACCGAACTAGGAGGCACAGTATGCCCAGCGAACCACGACATCACTACTCCACGTGGCAGAGTAGTGCGGGAAGACGATTTTCCCACCACTTGACCTCGCAAAGTGTGTGATCGCTCGCAAAGGTCATAAATGTTAAAAAATAAATGACTTGGAACTACCTCGCAAAACTGGTGATTCGCAAAGTTAAAGTTCGCAAAGTTGAAGGATGTACTGTACTGTACAGGATTTGGAGAACTGCTGGCAGAAGAGAGATGAGGGGGGGGGGGGGGAGTGAAAGCATGTGGAACTGATGGAGTGTTTGGCTAAATGTTGAAATACAGAGGAGAGATGGGGAAAGAATGGATATACAGGGTGTCCATAAAGTCTTTAACTGATTAAGGAAATTCATAACTAAAAAACTATGGCAGATGGAAACATGTAACTTCTTGCATTACACGTATATAGACCAGTTATTAGATTTTGTTTGTTTGTTTACAGATGGCACTGTGATCACCTGATTCACCAGTTGGGCCCACAGTAACAAAATGGTGACTTTGCGCGAAAAAGCTCAGTGCGTATTATGGTATCACGAAACAAGATCACCAATTGCAGTGCAGTGCAAGTTCAGACATGAGTATGGACAAAGAGACTGGTACTGCTGAAGACTGTAAAAGAATTGGTAAGCCCACCGTGGCTGATGAGACTGTTGATGCCGTGTGTGGTACTTTCATCGCAGCCCCAAAACTCATCGTGCTTCAAAGGAACTGTTCATACCTCGAAGCACAGTGAATAAGGTGTTGCACAAATGTTTTTGACTGCATGCATACAAAGTGCAAAATGTTCAAGCTTTGGAGGCAAATGATCACCCCCAATGTGCTGCTTTTGCTACAGAGATTCTTAATTGCATTGATGAAGACAATGATTACCTTCAGTGTGTTGTCTCCTCTGATGAGGCTACCTTTCATACCTTGGGGAAGGTCAATAGACATAACGTCTGCATCTGGGGATCAGAGAACCCAAATGTTGTGTTAGAAAGAGAGAGGGACAGCCCTAAAGTGAATGTTTGGTGCGGTCTAATGCACAACAAGGTTACTGGACCTTTCTTTTTTTGCTGAACCCACCATATCAGCAAACGTCTACCTGGACATGCTGGGGCTTTACGTTGCACCTCAATCAGAAGAGTTTCAGCCATGGGTGCTGTTTCAGCAAGATTGTGCACCTCCACACTGGGGTTTAGTCATCTAGCTTCTTGGATGCAACCTTTCCCAACCGCTGGATTGGGAGGGACGGTCCAACACCATGGCCACCATGTTCACCAGACATCACCCCTCTTGACTTTTTTTTATGGGGGTATACTAAGGATAAAATGTACAGTACACCGGTACCTGATACTGAAACCTTGAAGGCAAGGATAACGGATGCTCTAGCGATGATGATTGAGGAGATGTTGGAGAATGTTTGGCGTGAAATTCAGTATCGCTTAGACATACTCCGGGCAACAAATGGGGCACATGTTGAAGTTCATGACTAATGTAAAAAATACATTGGCAATAGGGGAGGCGGTGGCTCAATTGGTAGAGAGGTGGCCTGCAGTCCTAACGGACCCAGGTTCAAATCCCCGCTGGGGCAGGGAAAAGTTTAAGGATTTGAATTTTATTAAATCAGGCTTTACTGATCTAACCCACCGACATGTCGTAAAAATACCCCTGGTAATACCAACACACCAGTACTGTATGAGACAGTCCTAGCATGTATTCAATATGGACGGTGGGTATTAGCACTGAAGTGGTGACATCTAGAGGTGTATGGTATGTAGGAGGACTGCTGGGCCTTGATAGCAGGCTGTGAAGTCTATGCCCAGAGTCGCACGCATTAAAAAAAAAAAGTAAGGTTTAATTTGCAGAAAATCATATGTCTGTACCTAGCATATTTTTTGTGTAATAAAGGTTTGTAATCATTTAAAGACTTTATGGACACCCTGTATATCTGTAATACTGGCTTGGGAAGAAGGTAAGGTTCTAGGGGAAAAGAAGTCAGCTGCAATCTCTATCTATCCATATACCTAGGCTGTTTCCCCCAAAAGGGGGGTAGCTAAGACAAGATGACACACTCCCAATTTACACACACACACACACAAACATTTACTCATATCTTGGGCCCCATGGGGAGAAGGGACAGATTCTCACTGCACCATATTGCAATCAGCAGGGCCCAACAGCAGAGCTGGCTTACCCCTGCCACATCATAATGGACCCATCCTCTTACCTGCACCTGACCAGATCAGCTGATCAGACTAAATGCGGGAGAATATCCCCTCACCCCTCAGGGCCGTGTCACCATTCGTTCATTCACAATTTCTCTCCAGTCATCCCTATTGCACGCAACCACTCTTCCCTGCTCTGCAGACATCTCTCCTGAATCCAACGCTCTATTCATGCTGTCCATGCATCCTATTCATGGTCATCCTCTCAACCTTACATCTCTCTCATCTGATCCAGTTATCTTTTTAACCAACCTCTCTTCGTCTATTCACTCCATATGCCCAACCACTGCAACACATTCTGTTCAACTCGTTCAGCCATCTCCTGCAAAACTCCATAATATAATAGTTCTATATAAAGAAACTGGAGAAAAAGAAGCATATGGAAATTATAAGGCTATTTGTCTTCTCAGTGTAATATTAAAAATATATGGCAGGGTACATATCAACAACAGTTTGGGTGATTCATTCATCATCTTATCCAGTGTTGCCCCATGAGGAGCATAGAACCCTGGGGCTAGGCAAGATGGTCCTGACATTTAAGATGAGAATGACCAGCCTCACTCATCTCCGAGTGCCATTACATGAATATAAACCTTCACCGGCTCAATTCAACTGGCGTGCCCTAATTACCCACTAAACCACCAGGTGCCACAAGTTGGTTATATGGTTACCACCCAGCATAGTATATGGTTTCCTGGTGTACAGGAATCCATTTGGCTTGTCACTCAGTGTAGAGTCACCCGTACCCAGAAGGAAAAGGGAAGACTGAAGGAAAGAAAACATGAGGAAGGAAGGAATGACACAAGGAAGAGAGGAAACGGCAGGCACCCGAGGGCAGCACTACATCAAGTGAGTGGACGGTGAGTGCCCCCACCAACCATGAAGGGAGATAACCAAGGATTTACAGTCAGAGAAGAACAAATAGACTTTAGGATGAAAAGAGACTGCATATATCATATACTGTACTGATACTAATTCATTCTAAGATGTTTAGTGAAAAAGTATGTTGAGATGGGAAAGCAGTTGTATGGTGCCTTCATGGATATGAAGAAAGCATATGATGCAGAAGGTGCCAAAATTATATGGAACAAAAAAATCTTAAATGTTGTATGTATAGAGCTAAGGTTGCAGTGCATGTGGACAGAGACCTGAGTGAGTTCTATCTGAATGTTGGAATGAAGCAAGTTGTGTCATGTTCCCATGATTGTTAAATATATATGTGGATGGTGATATAAAAAGATAAAAATTGGAAAGCAATGTTGATGTCTGTTGTGAGAGAGGGTTGGGTTAGAAACTGTCTATACTGCTGTATGCTGATGATACTGTGCTCTTCATGTGAAGATGAAAGGGAGCTGCAAGGCTTGATGAATGAGTGAGAGTTGTTGTTGCTGTAACTGTTCAACTTCGGTCCATATAATCAAGCAGTTCACAGGTAATCAACTGTCTCTATTGGGTTGACGCACAGGATGATGTTGTGTATGTGTATTAGTGTTGCATGTGGCATTCAGTGTTCAATTATGTGTGTTAAGTTGTATGGGCCCATTTTACAAGCAGGACATAATTTATGTCATCTATGATTCTACCTAACCCAACACCTACTGTAGGTTTTTTAACACTCATCCATGAGATTGGTCCATTCCCACCCCCACCCCATTTTCATACCTCTAAAATTTGCCAACTGATGTGTGATTACACCTGGTAACTCTACTTGATTCACTATCACACTCTGCTTGCCACACACCTTGTGTGTTCCTGGAGCTTCCACCACAGGAGGATGTGTGTGCATTGTGTCTAGCCCTGTTCACCTGGTTTATAAAGAGATTTTTTTGTGAACCCCTACTTCTTCCCAGTCGCTGCCCAAGATAATTGGGAAGAGCATGTCATGTGAGAAAATGGTCAGCATCCCCACTTTACAAAAAGAAAAAGTCCACATTAAAGAAATTACGAGACTAAATGCAACAGTGCAGAATGAAGGCTGCATTAAGTAGCCTGCCAGCTGTTCAACTCCTGCCAATAAATCCATGTTCTGTATGACCAACATGATCTCTAAGTCACAGATAGTCTTCCGAGGCAAGAAGTACAGTACATCCTTCTACTTTGCGAATCGGACCTGGAGCGGTGGTGTCTTCATCGTGGGTCTACCCTCCAGAGGCTGTCGAGGAGAAGAGGACAGCACGGGGGCCAACACCCCACCCCCCCAGCCCCTTATGGGGCCCAAGAACCTGAGAGTGGCTTCGGTCGCCTGGGCAGGTACCACATCTCTCCACACACCATACACAACAACACCGTTTTTTCTACACAAAGAAATGACTCCCCGGCGGTTATTTCTCGGCGACTTCTTCTCCCCGGGGATATTGAGAGCAATCCAGGACCCACCAACAAATATACATGTCCAACATGCTCAAAACCTATTACGTCGAGCCGACGGACAAAGGGTTCAGTTCAGTGCAATTCCTGCAAGAAATGGACCCATTACACTTGCACAACACTTGCATCCAGAAAAGACTACACAAACACCTGGACCTGCTCCTTATGTTCCTTCCCCCCACCCACTAACCCCCTCACCAACACTACTCCTACTTCCCCCACACCTCCTCAACCTAACCCACCAATCCTTCCCACACCATCCAATCCCCTAACCCCTCCTATCCCACCCCGAACTAATTCACCCCAACCCTTACCTCCACCACAACCTTCTCCTACCCCTTCCCCTCCACTCTCACCACCACCTCCCCTCCGTGCTGCAGCACCCAACACACACCGCACACATAACATAAACCTAAAACACACTACGACACTCTTCAGACCATACAAAATAAGGCCTTAAAAATAATCACTGGCTGCACAGCTACTACACATATAGACCACCTACACCAAGAAACCAAAGTCCTCAAAGTCAAGGAATATCTAGACATGGGAGGCACCCAAACTCTCGCAGCAGCCTCCACAAACCCACAACATCCACTACACTACATGGCAGCACATCCACACACACCAAGGAACATCAAAACAACACCCAGCACACGATATCATACACAAATACTATCATCTCTTCCCCCCTGCCCACCTCAGACCAGCTTCCAGAAGTACAGTAAGACCTCACTATAACGGACTAATTGGGGCTCAGGTCAGTCCGAAATATGCGAAATTCCGATAAAAGCGACATCCGGACTTACCCCTGCTAATCCAGACTTTTTCCGACATATCAGACATTAGTCCGGATTGCATCAGTGGTTTTCACCACCATTGCAGTATTGTACTGTGTTATACCTTCACTACATTAATCAAATGGTATAATAATACTGTACTGTGCACTGAAAAACATGTCTTTTACTTGTCTTATTGTGGTGAACACAGCTGAAGTTGTCAGGCAGTCCGGACTGCTTTCTGGCTTTATTGGACTTTTTCCGATATATAGGAGTTTAGTCCGGTAGCTCCTCGAGTCCGATAAAATCGAATTCCGGTTTACTGAAGTCCGTTATATCGAGGTTTTACTGAATATTCATACTCAAATCACTCGCCGTTCCATTCAGTCACTCAAAGACAACACACAGCTGCATGCACGGCCTCCTGATATCCATCCTTCTGAATCCTATCTTCCCCGTGAGGACAGGGTCCACCTGGGCAGGCTGAGATGTGGGCATCATCCAGCCCTCTTGAGTTATCAGAAGAGGCCGGATGACTCCATCGCTGATGCCTGTCCAGGATGTAACACAGCACTCCATACTATTAAGCACATCATGGAAGACTGCATTGCACACAATCACCTATGCCAACAACACAACATACACTCCTTGAGAGCTCTGTGGGAAAGCCCGGTCTCTGCCATGGCATTCCTTAGGGACTCGGGGCTGTTCAGCCAGACTGCCTAGGGAACAACTACTACTACTATTATTTTGCGAATCGCCAGCAGTAGTAGTTGTTCCCTAGGCAGTCTGGCCGAACAGCCCCAAGTCCCTAAGGAAGCCATGGCCAAGACTGAGCTTTCCCACAGAGTTCTCAAGGAGTGTATGTTGTGCTGTTGGCACAGGTGACTGTGTGCAACGCAGTCTTCCATGATGTGCTCAATAGTATGGGGTGCTGTGTAACATCCTGGACAGGTGTCAGCAACGGAGTCATCCAGCCTCTTCCGATAACTTAAGAGAGCTGGATGATGCCCACATCTCAGCCTGCCCAGGTGGACCCTGTCCTCATGGGGGAGATAGCATTCGGAAGGATGGACATCAGAAGGCTGTGCATGCAGCTGTGTGTTGTCTTTGAGTGACTGAATGGAACGTCGAGTGATTTGAGTATGAATATGCTTCCGGAAGCTGGTCTGAGGTGGGCAGGGGGGAAGAGATGATAGCATTTGTGTACGACATCATGTGCTGGAGATAGCGTTCAGAAGGATGGACATCAGGAGGCTGTGCATGCAGCTGTGTGTTGTCTTTGAGTGACTGAATGGAACGGCGAGTGATCTGAGTATGAATATGCTTCCAGAAGCTGGTCTGAGGTGGGCTGGGGGGAAGAGATGATAGCATTTGTGTACGACATCGTGTGCTGGGTGTTGTCCTGATGTTCCCAGGTGTGTGTGGATGTGCTGCCATGCAGTGCAGTGGATGTTGTGGGCCTGTGGAGACTACAGCGAGAATTTGGCTGCTTCCCATGTCTAGATGATCCCTGACTTCGAGGACTTTGGTTTCCTGGTGTAGGTGGTCTGCTGGTGTAGTAGCTGTGCAGCCTGTGATTATTTTTAAGGCCCCATTCTGTATGGTCCAAAGAGTGTTATAGAGTGCTAGAGTGAGGTTAGGAGCCCAAGCAAGGCTTGCATAGTTCATCACTGAACGTATATATTGTTTGTATACCGTGGTGGTGGCTTCTTTGCTGTGTCCAAATGTTGTATGGGAAAGTGACTTCAAGGGATTGAGTCCAGGTATTAATTTATTTTTGATGTTTGTGATGTGTTGTTTAAATGACACTGATGTACTGCATGCTACACCAAGGATTTTGAGGGTGTGCGTGTGTGGTAGGGGAGTGCTGTCTATGGTGAGGTGCGGAATGTGACTGTGCTCTGCTGTCCAGTTTGTAAGAAGGGTCACTGTAGATTTGGCTGGGGCTATCTTGAGTCTGTTTGTGGTGAACCACTCGTGTAGTGTGCTGAGGCAAGGTCGGAGGATGTGTGCGGCTGTGTCTGCATCCCGGTGTGTGCATGTAAGTGTTACGTCATCTGCACAGGAAGCCATGTGCGGGTACGTCATGCATATATAGGTTGAAGAGTGCAAAAGACAAGACAGATCCTTGGGGGACGCCACCTGTGAAGTTTCCGATGTTTGAGGACTGACCAGCAAAAGTTACATGTCCATATCTCCGTGCTAATATATCTATCTATCTATTGCCAGACGCCTCAATCCCGAACGGGGTGGCCACAAACAAATCGCCTCCATGTCACTCTGTCCCCTGCCATTTCACTACCAGCTATATTTTTGTGTTATTGTGCATGTTTGTGTTGAATATTTTGTTTGCGAGGTTGTGGCGGGGGATGGAATCAAAAGCTTCACCAATGTCTAGTGTGACAAGGAATGTTCTATGTGGCGGCCCAGCTGAATTCATGGCGAATCGCCAGTTTTACGAGGTAGTTCCAAAACCACTGTATTTTGAACATTATGAACTTTGTGAGGTCACGTGGTGGGAGAGGCATCTTCCCACGCTACTTTGCTGCGTGGAGTAGTGACGTCATGGTTCACTGGGCGTACTGCGCCTCCTAGTTCAGTAGTCTGCCGCCCCATCAAGGTTAATGAACCTCGCAATTTTGTGGTGCTCCTTCCAAAATCCCAGCAGTCTAACCTTGCATCATGGCACCAACGAGTAAGAAGAACAAGAAAATAAGTTTGGAGACCAAACTGAAAATGACTGAAAGGAAAAAAGCAGGTAAAGGTAACTCTGCTATTGGTCAGGAGTCTGATGTTGGTGAATTGACAGTGAGAATGATTTTAAAGAACAGTAAACAGTGGACATGTTTGTTACCTATGATGTTTTTTCTTATAAATATTACTGTACAGTACATCAGTTCATGTTTGTTTCATTTATCATTGTAAAATTAAGAGGTAGAGTCGAAAGAAAGAGTGGGAAAAAGTGCTTACCTTGGGGTGATGTTGACCAATTGCCTATAATATATACATTTAATTGTTTCAAATTTGCGAGGGTTTTTGTCGACCATATTCTCGCAAAATTGGAGGATGTACTGTAATCAAGACTCCTAGCATAGCTGCACCAGTTACACACAAGCCACAATGGTATCTTGGGAATGTATCACACCACATCATTCATCATCATCTCCAAAAAGATATGAGCTGGCCTGTAGCCTTGAAGTCAGAAAAAAGCACATGGTTTGTCTTGAATTTGTCCATAAATATCACTCTTGGACAGCAGAGCAGTGGTCATGTGGTATGATGAGAACTCATTCCAGTGTGCAAAAGTGAGTGGTGCTAGGGTACGACATCCATGAACAGTCAGCAGGTACGACCATCAGTACACTAGGAAAAGTATGAAACACACAAACCATGTTATGACCTAAGGCTCTTTTAGTGGTGTTATGGGGGAGAGTGATGCCCTGGAAAGAAAGGAATTATAGAGGCATAAAACTTTAGGGACTGATAATGAAGGTACTTGAGAGAGTCCTTGAAGGCACGATTAGGGAAAGAGTAAATACTGATGAGATGGAGTTTGGGTTTATGCCTGGCAAAGGGACCACTGATGCCATATTCACTGTCTGACAGCTTCAGGAACATATAGGAAAGAAAAGGGAGCTGTACTTTGTTTTTGTTGATTTGAAGGCCTTTGACAGAGTCTCTAGGGAGACGATGAACTGGACAATAAGAAAGTTTGAGATCAAGGAATGGCTGGTTAGAATGGTTATGGCTATGTATGTGAGTGTTTGAACCCAGGTGAGAGTGAACAGAGGTTTAAGTGATGAGTTTTCTGTGAATGTTGGTGTGTATCAGGGGTCAGTCTTCAGCCTCTTCTTGTCTGTCACAGTGCTTGAAGTGCTCTCACATGACTTTAGAAATGTATTTCCATGGGAGATGTTGTGTACTGATGACCTGGTGTTGACTGCTGAGAATGAAAGGAGGTGGGAGAATGATTTAGGAAATGGAGAGATGGAACGGGACACTAGGGTTTAAGAATAAATGCAGATAAAGTAAGTGATGATGCCTAGGGCTGGGGGCAGTACTGCCGGAGGCCCAAAATAGAGGGAGTGTGGCCATGTGCGGTTTGTTGCAAGGGCGTGCAAAGTAACTCCATCTTGTGCAGTGTTTGTGATAAGAGGGTGCATATGCAATGTACACACATACCCCCATATCTGGCAGTGTTGTGTACCAGCGGGAGTATTTGGTCAGCGAGTATGTTGGATATCAAAGCAATTTTTATGGAACTGACAGTTGCAGTGATAACATCACCATCATTATCCGGACCTTCTTTCCCACCCTAGGGCAGAGTGAAGAGTAGCAACATCCAGGCAGCCCAAGTTTGCCCAGTCCAATGGGCCACGCTTCCATTCACTCATCATTCAAGCCCCCGGAATCCTGGCTCTATCTGATACGCCAAAAAACTTTCACCACATTCCGTGGCTTCATTTAAATGTATCGGATAGAGTCAATCCAAACACTGTCACGTTAAAAAAAATCCGTGATCATGCACTTCATCTCACAACATTCATCCACCCAGCTCAATCTCTTGTCACTCCCCTAGCCTCACTGACTTCCATACCTCTCTTCCTCACAAACTCGTCCACCATATCCCTCCACCTTCTCCTCGGCCTACTTCGCCTCCTCCCTTCTTCAAATTCGCTCAGGTACAGTATATCTTTTTCACCACTCTATTCCGTTGTTATCCACTCTCTCTGCAGTGGTAACAACGATAAGAATATGAAGGAGGGAGGAACAGATGAAGATGATGATGATCATGACTGATGATGATGCACTGTATTAAATACCATATTGGCAATTTTTGTGTGATGTCAAATTTTGGTGTTAAAATGATCTGGAATGACATATGGGGAATGTTGTGTACATACAACCTTTTGAATGGTGTTCCACACCTGACTTAGTCAGCTTTGTTTATCACATGGCTGCTCTCTATGACAACTCTCATAGCCCTGAAATTTCCTCTTTGGATTTCATTCCAGAAATTCACTTGCAAGAGATCTCCATTCCATATTCAGAATTATGACATGCATGCATCCACTCCCTTTTCTTCTCGTTCTCTCTCCCATATTGGAGGTGGTGTTGTGATGTACTGTATATACAGTTGCATTCATATGTAAGCTAACAAACATATCCACAAGTGTTGTCTACCTACAATCTACTGCTGGTGGGATGCACAACTGTTATACTTATTGCCTAGTGCACTGATCATCTGTGCACCAGGCAGTAGCTAAATGAAATAATTCTAAATCCTACTAGCAGTGGACAGTACATTAATCAATATGAGATGTGTATCCCTAGTTATGAAAGAGGCTACATATGTCACAGGCAGCACTTTGGGGGAAAAATTTAATGACAATTTACTACAGCACAAATGAATTCTGAGATTGTTGTTGACACAATGTGTGTGTGTGTGTGTGTGTGTGTGTGTGTGTGTGTGTGTGTGTGCGTGAAGAACATTTACTGTTTGTATTTTTTATAGTACAGTACTTGTACAATAAAACCTCGATATAACGGACTTCAATAGACCGGAATTTGCTTTTACTGAAATTGAGGAACTACCGGACTAAATTCCTATATATCGGAAAAAGTTTGATAAAAGCCAGAAGCAGTCTGGACTGCCTGACCACTTCAGCTATTTTCACCACAATAAGGTAAATAAAAGACATGTTTATCAATGTAGAGTACAGTAATATTTTATATATTATACTATTTGCTTATTGTAGTGAAGGTATAGTATAGTACAGTACTGCGATGGTAGTGAAAACAGTTTAAAAACTGTTGGTGCAATCCAGACTAATGTCTGATAAATTGGAAAAAGTCCGGGATTACAAGGGGAAGTCTAGATGACGTTTTTATCGGAGTGGTTTGGGCCCCAATTAGTCCATTATAGTGAGGTGTTACTGTAATACTACTGTAAATTTTATATAATGTCAGAATACCTGAAACAGGCATCTTTTAGTCTTTGATGATGCATTATTTGCAGGATGCAAAATTTTGGTGAAGATGAGGGTTGAAGTCACATGAGTATGGCTCTATGAGGTTGTCTTGAATTTAATTTTTTCCATGTTATCAATCCAATCCTACTACAAGTTCTCTGAAGATGCATGGTGTTAATCTGACAACGACCATTCAACTGGCTTATACACCACTTTCCACATTATGTAAATTAATTATGTGGGGATCTCATTGTACTCCTTAGAATTCTGCATGAACAATGAAACACATTTTTCTTTTTAGTTACATTTTCTACTTTTAATTATATCAAAATACTAATCTACACCACAAAGAAGACTTTACTTTACCTGTGTAGGTCTGTGGTCTAGCCAGATTTCTGCCCCTTGGGACCGAGAGCGTCGGTGTCTCAAGTTCACCACTGCTGGGCCCTGTTATAATAGTATGGTAAAAATGAAAGAAAATAACAGTGGACAAATCTATCTTTGGCAAACTGATGGAGACATCAAAGTTTCCACTATCTACACAACTGTGGATATTTGCCTAAGAACTGGGAGAAAATTACCAATAATATGAGCAAACAACAAAAAACTTGAGTCAGACATCCCAACACACTCATGCATAAACACTGCCAATACACTACTTATCAGTTGCACAAATATCTTAGGTCTCATGTTGACAGTCATGGTTACATACATTTGAGTGATCATTATTCAGTGGTTTAGCCCTTTTATGCTAGATGTGGTTATGGCTTTGTCATGCCAGTACCCGGACATAACTGATAATTTTCCCCATTTTTTCAAATTTGTGGCTTGAAAACTATTCTTGAAACCTTAGCATATTTAGCACTAGCTGATGCTGTTGTTGCTTAGTCCAGGACCTTGTCAAGCAGACCTGCTGACCACAGGTAACCAACTTCCCACATGGGATCGTCCATAGGTTACCTTTTTCAGCGATGTATCTGTCTTATTGTGACATGTGGTGTGCAGTGCTCCATTATGTGTGTTATGTTGTGCTGGCCTATTCTGCAAGCTGGGTATGGGTTATCTGTGATTCCACACAACCCAAATCAAAGCTGGTAGCTGAGGAGGGCTGGGTGATGTCCTGTTCTAAGCCTAGCTGGGTGAACCCAATCTTCTCTGCTTAAGGACACCTCTGATGGTGGATGTCAGAATGGGGGAAGGGCTTGTACTATGGTGTTATTGAGGTTTTGTATTGCTCTGTGTGTGAAGTGAGTATGCAGGTGTTTCTTCATTGCTTGTACTGGAATGTCTGGAGGTGGGATACTGTTGCAGAGGGTCTGATAATGTCTGTGTGGTAATCATTTTGTGTGCCTGTGTGTTGTGTGTCTCTGTCATGTAAGAACAGAGGTGTGTACTGGCACATGCTGCTGCACTGAACTGTGTGCCTCCCATATCAATGTAGTCTCTGACAGGGAGGACTTTAGTTCTGGAATGAAGGTGAGCTATTGAAGTGGTTTTGGTGCAGCCAGAGGTGATGTAAAGGGTATTCTTTTGTATGGCTTGCAAGGTGTTGTAGTGGGTATTATACAGGATGGAAGCTCACAACGGGAAGGCAAACATCATACATGATATAAGAGTAATGAACTGTTTGTAGAGTAAGGATGGGGACACCCATCATCCATTCAATGTACAGCTCCTCCAGGGTGATTACACTCGAGCAACAAGCCAAATAATTTCCTGTAGGTCAGGAAATCATTTAAGGGTTGAACTTGCTGGTGAGTCTCTTGAGTGTGTGGAGGAGTTTTGTTATTTGGAAGACATGTTATGTGCCGGAGGTGGGGCTGGAGTTAGCTCGGTTGCTAGGGTGAGAAGTGGTTGGAAGAAGTTCAGGGAGCTGTTGCCTCTCC
>JAGKTI010022106.1:0-15420 GCA_018397915.1 Birgus latro | reverse complement strand
TAGTGCATTTAATATACATTTAACCCCTTCAGTGCTGGGTGTATTTTCATTTTGTTCTTGCTGCCACCAGACAATTATATCAGTATAGGTTGGATCTGTGGAAGCGCACGGGATTGGTACAGCCTTCGTTAGCCCCTTCAGTATGTGAGTCCAGTCCTGAGTGCCATAAAATCAGCTGGAGGAAGCGTAAATAAAGCAGAAATAGACGTCACAGTACTGAAGTGGTTAATTGGTAGAAAATCATTCACAGAGGCAGTACAGACCGTTGGGAGCATGTGTTGGAGATGGATTTTCACCCCCCCAAATTGCAAAAACAATACTTATTACTTGTCTTCTTAACACTAAAGTAAAGGAGCACATACAGTGTATAAATTAATAAAGAAAGACAAAAAAGAAAGAATTCATTGCACATAATTTGCCTTTCGTTAGAGGCAGTAGATTCGTCAGCAGTTTGTTTTGTTTTGGAGACGGAGGTGGTGGAGGTGGTTGGTTTCACACGTGAATGTAAATTCTAAACAGTACCCAGTATTTATTTCACTCTACATTAAGAACTAAACTTAAATGTAATCACTGTAATAGACTGCAGTGTAACACCTTTCGTTAGAGGCAGTAGATTCGTCAGCAGTTTTTGTTTTGTTTTGGAGACGGAGGTGCTGGTGGAGGTGGGTGAGTTCACATTTTAACGTAAATTCTAAACAGTACCCAGTATTTATTTCACTCTATATTAACTCTTTCGCGCACGGTAAGTTTTATTAAGCTTCACGGCTCACAATTTTACTCCCACGTGCACTCGGCTGGCAGTCCGCGGTACGGAAATTACACATATTCTCGCCTCATTTTCGGCACCCAAACCTCAAAATGTTGCCCTGAAACTCACATCATCTTATTCACCGATGTTTGTTCCAGCTGATAAGCCAAAAGAAAAACCAGAAAAATACAAATAAAAGTACACTAGGCCGCCGTGAATAAACATTTTGGAACATTGATCTCACTTCCCAACATAGTCGTTCGAGTGTTTTCCATCGTACAGAAAAATGTTGTTATAGGTTTGATAGAGAATTTCATTGGCTTTCTAATGAGGAATGTCCGGTTGTGATGCGATTTGTAGTTTTCGAGAAAATAGCCAAAAACTAAAAGCCATTTTTGTTTAAAAAATTGATTTTTGTTCAGGGAGGTATACTGCAGAAGTTTTCTAGCACACCTTATGTTTTTATTACATAACCTTATGTAGAATATCATAAGCTTTCTCCTGATACCTTTTTGTTTTGATACGCCTCATAGTTTCCAAGTAAATCGCAAAAAACTACAGGGTACTCGCGGCCGCGGTGCACTTTCATCATGCGCTCACAATAACCGCCTATGTAACCACAACTTTTCATTAGAGAAATTACATAGTTATGTCCTGTACATACGTAGAATTCACTGATCTTTATCATGGTTCTTACAGGAAATCGATACGTTCAATAATTTTGGAGTAAATGGACAACAAAGATAGAACACTCTTCCTCGCCAGCAAGCGAGATAAAAACGCTCAATTTCCCTGCCTCACAAATACTTACATATTTTTGCTTGTTACGATTTATTAGTATTATTATTTTTTACTCAAATTAGACACGTGAAATATCATAAGCTCTTTGATAGTGCTCTCAGTAACTCGACATTTCCACTAGTCTTTTAGCTAGGTACTGATACTAAAGATGAACTTTCTTCCATCTCATATGTGTATATGTAAAAAACAATACTTATTTGTGAAAAAAATATAGAAATGTAGAAACCGGTCAATGTACAAATCAACAAAATATGGATAACTCACTTGCTCCAGAGGTGTTGAGCTGCTGGCAGGAACTTGAAGGAACAGAAGATGAGTTACGTGGTGTGTGAGTTGTGTGTGTGTGCGCGTGGGTGCGTGAGTGAGTATGAGTGTGTGTGTGTGTGTGTGTGTATGTGTGTGTGGCGTATTGTCTGTTCCTTGCACCACGTTTGCCTAACACATGCGATGCACACAACAGATTTCTCCATGAACATTCGCTGCACGACATACGTATATAATGTCACATACGTGTCGCTGTGTGGCATATTTTCTTGTCTCTGATCATTAAGTAACTTTCCGCTGTCAGTCAATGCACGCAATATTTCTCAGTGAACACTCGCTGCACTATTTTATACGTATATTTCACACTGAACCATATATAATATAAAACACTATCACAAGATTCCATCACAGCCTCTTCTGTTATTCCCTTCCCTAGTGTATGGCGTAAGAGACCGCTTGTTCCCTTAGCAACTAATGCATATGTCTATGTATCTCTATGGAATAACATAATGCCTGCTATGGTAGGTCAGTTATTTCACTAATCCAGGCACTATATGTTTCACAGATATAAGTAATGGCTTCACTATAAGGGCAAAATACATCATTTTACGGGCAGGGTGAGTGGAAACCCCGCTATAACAAACCAGTCTGCATCTAGGCCTAACGGCTGATAACGGGCCCCAAAGCTTTACAAACAATATATCTAAGTTCAGTAGACACAATCACTTCACATTATAGTAAAAAAAACACTGTACAATCACAATATTTCAATAATGGCTTCAGCCTCGGGTGGGAGGGGGAAAATGGCGGATTTAAAGGGACAACACAACACAGCAAGACCCTGCTGTCTGGCTGCTAGTGGAGCACTGAGATTCTATCACTACGTACAGGCACATAGGAGTCATTGCAGTGTTGCCGAAGTCTTACCTCGGGAGAGACACGTGGCTGCTAGAACGCTACAAAATTTGACGGAAATCGACCGAAAACTTATTTTTTGGTTAATTTTTTTCGCGTTTTCACTCGATTTGAGGTCCTGTGCTTTGGCACACCACACCACATGTAACTCAAATTGCGGTCCCGTGCGCAAAAGGGTTAAGAACTAAACTTAAATGTAATCACTGTAATAGACTGCAGTGTAACACCTTTCGTTAGAGGCAGTAGATTCGTCGGCAGTTTGTTTTGTTTTGGAGACGGAGGTGGTGGAGGTGTGCGAGTTCCACACTTTAACGTAAATTCTAAACAGTACTCAGTATTTATTTCACTCTATATTAAGAACTAAACTTAAATGTAATCACTGTAATAGACTGCAATGTAACACTTTCAGTAATAACAGTACTGAACTTTAATCATGATCACTACACTAAATCACATGCGCACATTTTTTTTTTTTTACCTTCATTCCCTTATGACTAGGGGTGCCAGTATCACTTCTTTTAAGCTTTGAACCTTCCATGGCAAGGCAGAAGGCAAAAGGAGAGCACTGTTCAGCACTAGATGACAGTAAGAATGGCGCAACTACCGTCTCCAAAAGCAAGCAGCAGACTGGCGCCATGTCTCCGCCTGGCATGTCCGCCTGGCGCCATTTCTCCCCCTACTTTTGCATTTCGGCCTACTTTCATACGTGATCTCGGCCTGAGTTCGGCTAACCGAAGATTCCGTCTTCTACAAGTTTGACTTATGGAAGGTTTACTGTATATATACCAGACAAACTGACAAATGAGGAAGTGAAGGAACATTGTGGTGTGGATTTGGATGTGATAGGATGCATTAGGAGAAACACATTATGGTGGTTTGGGCATGTGGAGAGGATGGAGAGTGAGAGACTGATGAGGAGAGTGTATATGAGTGAGGTGGAGGGGGGAGAGGGAGGGGGAGGCCAAAGATGAGATGGAGGGATGGAGTGGAGAGGTATAAGAGAGAGGGGGGTGTGAGCTTGCAGCTGGGTAGTGGAATGGCAGGGGACAGAGCAACATGGTGGTGATTTGTTTGTGGCCACCCCATACGGGACTGAGGCATCTGACAATAAACAGATTTGTAGACAGACCAGTATGTACAGAAGACCCTTTCTATCTACGGATTTTGCATCGGTGGATTTAAGCTTCCACACCCACGGGCATTCCCGCCTTGCCGCCAGTCTTATTGTAAACACCAGTCAGTTTGGTACTTTCGCTGTTGTCGCCCTTCTCGTGTTTACAACTCTACTGTACTTTCATTGTGTAAGTGAAAAATGGCTCCCAAGATACAAGTAAAGAATAAAAGCAATCACTCTAAGCCAGATATGTTTAAAAGTGGAGTATCGTTGCCTGAAGTTGGGTCAGACTAGACTCACAGCTTACCTACAGTGCCACCACACATCTCATTGCCTTATCACATTGGCACTGTAGGAACTGCATTACAATCATTGTCATCATATAGCAATCATCGTCGTCTATATGGCAATCATCATTGTCATACAGTAATCGTCATCATTGTATGAAGGTTATGAAGAGAACACACAGTCTTTTGGTGAGTATTATTATGTATTTGTAATAATTTAAAGTATGCTTTTATTTTTTCAGGGATGTGCTTAGCTTACGTGGAAATAATATGCCATTTTTTGATGATGATTTGAGCATCCGCGGAATCTGCCTTCTGCCGGGATCTCTGGAACCTAATCCCCGCAGATAAAAAGGGTCTATTGTATACTTGGGTACTGTGATTAGTAAGGATGGAAGTTTTGAGGGTGAAGTGCTTGAAACTGTGCAAGCAAGAAAGGTAGCTGGTTCCTTGAAAGCAGTGATAAGAAACAGGGAAGTGAGCATGGAAGTGAAAAAGCTACTACATGACAGTATTGTGATACCAACTCTAACGTATGGAAGTGATGCTTGGACCTTGTTGGAGGGACAGAAGTTAAGAGTGAGAGCAGTGGAAATGAGTTATTTGAGAGAAGCATATGGAATCAAATGGAGAGACTGACAAATGGGGAAGTGAAGGTGCGCTGCGGTGTGGATGTGATAGGAAGCGTTAGGAGAAACACACTGCGGTGGTTTGGCCATGTGGAGAGGATGGAGAGTGAGAGACTGACGAGAAGAGTGTATGTGAGTAAGGTGGAGGAGGGGAGAGGGATGGGGAGGCCAAGGATGAGATGGATGGACGAAGTGGAGAGGAATATGAGAGAGGGGGGTGTGAGCTGGGAGAATGCAATGAAATGGTGGTGGACAAGGAGACATGAAGGCAATTCATTTGTAGCCATCCCTTACGGGATTAAGGTATCTGGCAATACAGATTGATAGATATACATATACAGTATATACTGAATAGCCATGGAGCCATCACACACTACTGCCTTACTCTACCACTGATAATGAACCATACAATACCATCATAAAAATCTTTACACACTTCAGCAGTTTTCTAGCCATATCATACAAACATAAAACCTTCCACAATCCTTCTTCATTCCCTGTCATACATTTTTCCAAATCCATAAATTATATAAATTTTATTTTACACTTATTTTCGCAGGCTTTCTCCACTATCTGTCTTGTTGCTATGAATGAAGCTCATCCAAGTACGAAGCCAGTGGACTGCATGATCTGCGATTCCTCCTCTTCCCTTACATGACAGGAAGGAAGTTGAGCCTGAGGATCATTTATATAACCAGGAAGGTGCTGGCCACCATGTGAAAGCTTCCCTCTTCAACACCATTATGTACATTAGAGTATGATCAACACTACACTCCCCAATCTAAAGGTCATCCTGTTCATCATTCATCAGAACATCAAATACAGTATATTTCTTATCTTTGCCTTTATCATCCTTCCACAGAGAGTATCTCTTGTATAACACTTAGCAGACTTATTCCATAATAATTCCTGCACTCATTTTGATCATTTTTATTTTTGTATAAGGCACAATCACACCCTTCTTCCACTCTACTGATACATGGCCACTCATCTAAGCTTTTTGGTATACCATTTTTCTAACAAACACTTAATATTAGTAATAAAAAGCACACGTAAAAGCTTCAATAATAAAGCAAAACAAACATAAAAAAATTACCTCAGTTCTGTTTCTGCTTGTGTTATAATAAATCCGCATCTTACGCAAATCTAAGCTTCTTGTATCTCGTCTTTCCAGGAAACTGGCAAAACTATTCCAGTCTCTGACGCCAACATTCCTTAGGTGGATGGTTTTCCACTGAAAAAGCATATAAAAATATACAGTAATTCCTCATTCAGCATGCTTTTACTTAATACATTTCTCATGATAAAGTTGTTATTTGACATACTGTATGCATAACATGCCACAGTTCATTATTAAGCAGTCAAGTTGTCTAGTGAAGGGTTAGGGTTAAAATGGTTCACACTAATATTTCTCTCAACATATCACTTGTTTCTTTATAAACTATATGAATTTTAAGACATAATTATACACTCAATCAGATCAGATACATTTTGATACTCATTTGCAATTCTGAATAACTTTTTTTTAGTACAGTATTTGAATAGCTAATTCTTCCTGGAATGTAACCTTCAGTTTTAGCCATTTTCGCTTTACATGGTAATTTTCAGGAACATATCTACAGTGCTAAATGATGAACTACTATGGATAATGGAGCTAAACTGTAGAACAAAGAATCATAGAGTTATACTGCAAGGCATTAGTCCTTCGAAGTTAGAGCCTGTACTGTTGCAATATATATAATTAAGCAAGTTGAGCATACTGATAATCGTGCCTATTCCTTCAATCAAAGTCACCATCATCCCAATTCTATATCCAGCAAATGCGGACTGGTTAGAATTCAGAATAAGGGAAAAATAAATATGAAAACAGGAAAATATCAACAAAAGCCCAATGAAAGGAACCATACTATGTACTTCCCACTTCACTGGGCAAGCTGTTGAAGGTTCTCTCTATTCCATTCTTTCTTCTTCCTTGTACTGTATTCTGGACACTACAGCATTCCATTCTTTAGTTAAAAAAAAATAAAAAATAAAAAAATAAAAGGATAATGATGCTGATGATTAGGTGCTGTCATTTATATTTTGCAAGTCCGTATTTTAAATGTACTCTGGAGGCAAAGCTTGTTTCTACTCAGCTGCTCTGTGACCAGCTGAAATGATTCTCTCATAATCATTGCATTTGTTTGGTGAACAAGCTCACTATGACACTGCACAGCTGAATGATGGCAAAGTGGATTTCTGAGACTTTTTTTAGGACAAAAATATGTTACTCATTTCAGTATAGCATACAGTCATACAATAACTCACCATAGACTGACTATATGCCAGGTCCCTCCAAAGGAGGCAGACTTCTGAGGCTGTTAACAGGTCCTTCACAGTCAGGTACTGAAAGATGCGTACCAAAATTCGGTAGTTCTGGCAAAAACCTTGTATGAAATTTTTCTCCTCCTGTAATCATCAAACAAAAATATATATTACTTGATGCACTACTACATTACACTACTTCCATTACTTTTGTTGCAGATCCCTGCTGATGTATACTGAATATATTTTAGAAGGTACTGGAGGCTTTGTTGCATCTCCCCCTCAAAAATTAACTTTGCCCAAAATACAGAATGTTAGTATTGTATTATCTTGTATAATATTTATATCCTTTAAATACTGTACTGACACAGTTTGTGCCAGCGACATACATGAGATTAATAATATACAATAGGTAAAATAAGCTGCACAGGAAGGGTTATTACAAAATCTCCAGAGTAAGTGATAAAGCAACCCACAGACATGAATCCAACTAACTGCAGACATCTGACTACAGTACAGTACTTCAATCAAATACATCCACAGATCTTTTATTAACCCCATAAATCCAGTGACATACTTTTAAACATATTCTGACTACCTTCATATAATTTTATTCAACTTGGGGGAGACATCCTGTGGTGAGAAAATTAATGGAGGCTATATCCAACCCTGTCAATTTGAAACATCTCTCTTAAATGAGGGGAATAAAATTCTCAGACAGTAAAAATAATTTTAAAAAATTATACATCCCAGGCTAAAGGGGTAATGAAATATCACACTGCAAAAATGTCCAAGTTCTGAAAATGAGATGCTAGAAGAGACAATCCTTGAGTAAGGGCTCTATGAACTGAGAGGGTCACCACTAACCCTTACATAAAATACCCATACCTCACACATTCAAAACAATGAGCATATACAGTAAACTCATCTACAGCTATACCCCCTCTGTGACAACACCCACCCACCGATTTTCCCACAGGGATCTCTTACCAAACTACCAAACTTTCTCCACAGACCTTCCCCTTGAATCTATTTTCTCCCATAGATTTATTTTCTCCATTGAACTTATTATACCCCATACATTTATTTCACCTCACATGCCTACTTTCCCCACTGGTCCAGTTTCACTCATGGACATACAGTGGGGCCCCATGGACAGCGACCTTATTAGTCCACCAAAATGGCCACTATCCATGGAATCGCTACCCGAGGAGCAAACTTCTTACCTAAAAAAATTAATACAGTCCTGGACTCCTTCAGCTATACCCCTAATTTCCTCCATTACCGATCAGTATCACGTCATACAGTATTTCTTCAGTACTGTAATAAGATAAACGTATACTACATATTCAAAAAATTATCTTTTTCTTTTCCTCCACGCAGTATTGTTTCTTTGGCTTGCCACGCATGTATTGTCTAGCCTTTTCGGTCACTTTTACATTACCAGCACTTCCTGTTTTTTGCCTGGGTAACCACCACCACTTAGGCCAGCCCCCGAAGTTGAAGCCATGATATTAGAACACTCAGTAGCCAGACAATAAATGGAAGGTCACAAAAACCTTTAACAATGGCGAGAGACTGTGACAAGTCAAATGAATGTGCGGCGTGTGGATAAACAATCATCTCCTTCTTCTTCTTGGGGTAACTGCGGGCAGGTTCACCTTCCACCATCAGTATCGCCTAGATACCAGCATTCCCCCAAAAGAAAAGTAAACGTAAAGGAAAAATTTAAAACCATAAAACTTGGTAGGAGAGAGATAGTTGAATTAGTTATAAGAAAAGCTTAAGATACGTACTTTCACTCCACATGGGTCAATGAACTGAATGACAATAGTTGGTTAGTTTAAAGATTTCCTTCGCCTATACTGAAGGCCGGGCCATACATTAGCCCAGTCAGTGGGGTGCTGGCTGATTAAAATAACAGTAAGGGGGAAGACAGGGCCTGGGGAATGCCCAGCACACATGCCCTGTCTTCTGCTGGCTTTGTGGTGTGTGTATTTACCTAACTGAATTTACCTAATTGTGATATACAGGAAATGAGCTACGCTCGAGGGGTCCCGCCTCTGTTTCTCAATAAGTCAAATTTTGCTTTAAACTCATTTAAGTTTTTAGACTGGATGATCTCTTTGTCCAAGCTATTCCACAGGTCTATGCATCTATACAGAAAACTATATTTCTTGATGTCCTTCAAGCAGCTTGGCTTCTTTAGTTTCATACCGAGTCCCCTTGTTACCCTCTCATCCCACACAAACAGATTTTATCTGTCAATTTTATCTACTCCTATCATGGTCCTGAACACTGCAATCGTGTCGCCCCTCTCTCTCCTTTCCTCTAAGGAAGGCAAATACAGCCTTTCCAGCCTCTCTCTCTACGACAAATCTGCCAGACTGGGGGCCATCTTGGTTGCTGTTCTTTGTATTCTCTCAATCTTGGTTATATCTTTCTTTTTGTGTGGGGACCACACTACTGCTGCATATTCTAACCTGGGGCAGATCATGGCCACTATCAATATTTTCATCATCTCCTCATCCATGTAATGAAATGCCACTCTTATATTGGTCAAGAGTTTATATGTCTCTCTATCTTATTTATGTGCTTTTCAGGTGACAAACTATCCTGGACCAGCACTCCCAAATCTTTCTCTTCCCTCGCTTTTATAACTGGTTCATTACCCATCAAATAATTCAATGATGGCCTCTTGGTACTTTTACCCATTTCCAATATTTTACATTTTTTTGCGCTGAATTTCATTTCCCACATCCAGCACCAATCATGTATCCTATCCAGATCCTCCTGCAGCATTTTACAGTCCTCTTCAACCTCTACCTTTCTCAAGATCTTTGCATCATCAGCAAGCAGACTTGCATAACTGTTCACTCCATCTACCATATCATTTACGTAAATCAGGAACTTTACTGGTGCCAACACCGAGCCCTGTGGGACACCACTTGTAACTTCCCTCCATTCAGATGTCCTGTCCTTTATTACTGTCCTCATTTGTCTGTCACTCAAAAAGTCTCTCATCCATTCCAGGAGGCTTCCGTTCAGTCCTCCAAAATGCTCTAATTTCTATACAGTATTAGTCTCTTGTGGGGTACCTTGTCGAAAGCCTTCTCCAGATCTAAATACACACAATTAATCCAACTGTCTCTCTCCTGTAGCACGTCAATCACCCCTGAGTAAAAGCTCAATAAGCTGGAAACACATGACTTCCCACATCCGAATCCAAACTGACTTTCAGTCAGAATATTCATCCCCTCCAGATATTTTATCCATCTATCTTTCAAGATTCTCTCACACAATTTTGTGACCATGCTGGTTAGAGACACTGGTCTATAATTCAGGGGTTCTTCCTTGTTTCCTCCCTTACAGATTGGTACCACATTTGCCCTCTTTCATTCCCGAGGCACTTTCTCCTCTTCCAGTGAACACACAATTAAACTGTGAATCTTATCTGCCAGTTGTTCTCTGCATTCCTTCAGTACCCAATTAGAGATTCCATCTGGTCCTGGGGCTTTCCTTACATCTTGAGTTTCCAGTAATTTATACACTTCCTGCACTTCCACTTTTATATCTTTTATCATTACATTTCTAATCACTCCCTCCCCCTCCACAAACTCCCTTTCCTTAGTGAAAACCGACTGGAAACATTTGTTCATTATTTCAGCTTGCATTACTGCATCCTTGTACACCTCTCCTTCTACTTTCAGTTTGGTGACTCCTTCCTTTTGCTTCAATTTGCCATTAACAAATCTATAAAACAATTTGGGTTCGTCCTTACATTTGTCAATTATACCTTTTCCAAAGTTCCTTTCTTCCTCTCTATGTATCCTTGTATATTCATTTCTAGTTCTTTTATGTTCTTCCTTTGTTCTGTTATTACCTCTCTTTCTCCATTTGTTCCATGCCATGTCCCTCTCTTTTTTTGCTGTCACACACCTTCTATTAAACCATTCCTTTTTCCTGTTTTCTTTCCCTCTTACTCCTGGCACATATTTTTCCACTCCCAAATTATAGTGGTCTAAAAAGATATCCCACTTCCTCTGTATCTCTTTTGTCTCTCTGAATTTTCTCCAATCCGCATTTTCGAAAAATTTTCACAATTCTGCAAAGTTTGCTTTCCCAAAGCTGTATCTTCCTTGCCTATAAAGCTCATCTCTTGGCACCACATTCCCTATTATCGTCTGGAATTCAATTACCACATGAACACTTTTTCCTATAGGACACAGATATTTCAAAGAATCAATTACATCAGGTTCTTTGGATAGTAGCAAATCTAATGTTGCTGGTGTGTCATCACCTCGGAATCGTGTCTCTTCTTTGACCCACTGTGTCATTACATTATTCATTGGTATATTTAACAATTTAGTACCCCACGAATCTTTGCTGCATCCTGAGTCCCATTCCTCCCAGTTCACCTCTTTACAATTAAAGTCACCCATTAGGATTATATTGTTGCTTTTCTCAATCACTTTCTGCAGATAACTAACCATGTCTGACCACATCTCCTGGTATTCATCGTCATTCCATGTTCTTGTCTTAGGGGGAATATATACCACTGCCATATCTCTCTTACCATTCTCCCCAGTTTCTATCTATCTATCTATCTACTGCCAGACGCCTCAATCCCAAACGGGGTGGCCACAAACAAATCACCTCTATGTCACTCTGTCCCCTGCCATTTCACTACCACGCTCCCAACTCACACCCCCCTCTCTCATGTACCTCTCCACTCCATCCCTCCATCTCATCCTCGGCCTCCCCCTCCCTCTCGCCCCCTCCACCTCACTCACATACACTCTCCTCGTCAATCTTTCACTCTCCATCCTCTCCACATGCCCAAACCACCTTAACGTGTTTCTCCTAACGCTTCCCATCACGTCCTCAACCACACCACAACGCTCCTTCACTTCCTCATTTGTTAGTCTGTCTCTCCATGTGACTCCACATGCTCCTCTCAAATAACTCATTTCCACTGCTCTCACTCTTGACTTCTGTCCTTCCAACAGGGTCCAAGCTTCACTTCCATATGTCAGAGTTGGTATCACAATACTGTCATGTAACAACTTTTTCACTTCCATGCTCACCTCCCTGTTTCTTATCACTGCTTTCAACGAACCAGCAACCCAGTTTCTAATTTCATATTTATCGCTTCGGCCCTACCGTCTGCCATTTCCACAGTATCTACATTTATGTTGTCCTTCACTGGTATCATCACTACTCCTACTGTTTTTTCTTTTCTGTCTCTTCTCCATAATTTGTATTTCCCTCCCATATGAATATCAGTATCTTCTTTCAATTTAGTCTCTAAAAAGCACATAACATCAGGTTCGTGTACCTTCAAAAAATCATTGATTTCTAACCTTGCCAATATTAGTCCATCAATGTTTGTGTACGCCACTTTCAAACTTTTTTCATCGTTTTTTATACTCTCTTCTCTCCTTCCCTCCGTCGGTACCACTTTCTCAATTTCTGGTCCATAACTCTCCAATAGAACTCTGTCTTCTCTTTCTCCGTTCACTGTTCGTTTTTTGTCTTTGCTTCCTTTACTAACTCCTTTAATTTAGCTCTTTCTTCTTCGTTTGCATCCCTTCTTATCCAAACATTTTTAAACCCCTCTTTATCTGACAATTTCCACGTTCTATTTATGATTTCATTCACCATTACCTGGGACTGAAACTTTACTTTCAACAGCCTTACCCCACCTTCCTCGTACTTTCCTAACCTAAACACTTCTTCAATCTCTTCCTGGGCCTCAATGTTACCCTCCATAACCACTGATATTATTTCTTTAGCCTTGCTCAGTTCTTCTCACTCTCTTTCGGATCTTACTGTCATACGTTTTTCTTTTATTCCTGAGATTATCACACATTTTTTCTTTTCTGCTACATCCCTGACCAAAGATTCTCTACTTCTTAGTACCCTAACCACTTCCTTCTCCACTTTTTCCTTGCTTTGTTGTTCTATGATCTCCTTCAAATTTACATTTCCTTCCTCCTGTATTTTCTTCCACCCCTTATGTTGCTCCTTGATTTCCTTAATATGTTCATCATGCATCCTCGATTTTGATTTGTACTCATCTAGTCTACTTTTCATTCTGTCCCTTTCTTCTTCCAACCTCTTATTCTCCCTCTTGAGCTGTTTTATTTCATTTGATGCAAATTCGTTACTCACCTTCAATTCTGTAACTTCTTTTTCTTGCTCATCACTACGTGTACAAACTTTTTCCAGTTTATTCTGTAGGGCTTTAATCTCCCTCTCACTATCAGTGTTACCAGTTCACTACGTGTTAAATGCCTAGCAGATTTTCGCTAACCGTGCAGCATTAATCGCTATGAGATAGTTTCATTCCTGTCGCTATCCATGGATTCGGTACCCCAAAAAAAGCTACCTGAGGGGCTCCACTGTACAGTCCTTCCCCCTAGTGAGTGAGCTCCGAGTGCGTGAGGACCTATTTTTTAATATTTTAAACTATTTTTATAAGTTAATAACAAAAGTATGCAAGTCACACCCAGACGATGCAAGGCGCCAGGAGAAAAACTGGTGTTGTCAGGTATGAACCCCAAGTGCGCTACCTGCCTCTCCACTACGCATCACCCTCATCATCCGTTTCTATAATTAAGTTTGGATTCACATGAATAACTGTTACTGTATTTCACAAATGCCAAGTTGTTATACTACAAACCAGTGGAAGTGGAGGGGATGGCGGTGGGCAAGTCAGGGGAGGTGATCCTCCATCTCCTCCTCGCTACTGCTCATATTTTCGACAATTTCCTTCACCTCTTCTTGTTTGTCTGTTTCATTCCTCATCTTGTTATGGATATAATGTCCATAACAAGATGAGGAATGAAAGACAAACAAGAAGAGGTGAAGGAAACTGCCGAAAATGTGAGCAGTAGCGAGGAGGAGATGGAGGATCCTCCCCTCACCACCTCCCCTGACTCGCCCGCCGTTGTCTCCTCCACCTCCGCTGTCCCACCTGACTAACCACCTGCCTCCCCCTCCACCTCCACGTCTAGTTGGTGCCTTTTAGTGGCACCAATTAGACGTTACTGGTGAGATCCTACTGTACTGTACTGTATATGTCTTAGATATTTTCTCTCAAACGGGTCAAAAAGGTCACTGATAGAGGGGGGGTGCCACCCATATGGTAATTTTCCCATAAGTTTAAGTATTCCTAGTAAGCAAGCACCTATGCTGCCCATATAGGCGCGTTCTGGGGGGAAGGACTGTATTTCCATATGGACCCATTTTTCCCACTGACCTATTTTTTCCACAAGGACCTATTTTCCCATACTAACACATTTTCCCCAAGGGACCTGATATCCTCAATGGACCTCTTTTCACTTGTGGATCTATTTTTTCCCCAGGGAGAACACTAAATTTACAGATGGAACTATTTTCTCCCATGGACTCTTTTACCCAATGAAGCTAAGTTCCTACTTGGATCCATTTCCTCGGGAACATATTTCCCATCTACAATACCTGTTTCCCCACTACCTATCTAACCACCCATCCCACCTGCCCAGCCACCCACCTCAACAAAAATAATGCTGCTCTTGTTGCTGCTGACCCCAGGCTCATCTGACATAAACTCAATGGATTCCAGGAAATTGGCCACATAAGCCTGGCATTCCCAGAAAACTTATACTGCCAGTATGCTGAAAGACTGTCTGTACCGTGCAAGGTAGGAGCACGAAGTGATTAAGTGTGCCGCGGTGTGTGGGGCTGCTTTACAGTGAGGGCATTATGGACCATTTGCAGATTGTATTTTATGCTGGTACTGAAGTAGAGAAGGGTGATGGCTGCATCATAGTCATGCTAAGTGCAGTAATGTCTCACTACATAGGACAGTTTTTGTGGGATGAATATCAAGCAGGGATGGTGTATGCCTGAAAATTTTGAATGCCTGTGGTGTCTATATGTTTGTGAAGTGTTAGATGGGGGAGGAGAGGAGATGAAACAAGCTTTCCACATAATGCTGAGATTTTTTTGGGGGGTGAGGGGTGCAACATAAAGCCATACAATTAGATTTATTAAAAAAAAACAAAATCAAATGGTTGAGTTGTAGCTATAGACATGCACACCCTTTACTCCACCTGTATACCAGTGATTCAAAGATAAAACTGAAATACTGCACAACCTGGAAAAGATAAAAACACTAGTAACCTTTACATGAGCACCAAGATACATTACCTTTGTATATGAAGGCACAGTTTCCTTTACAGCATTGGTCAACGAAGATCTGAACTGACGCACGTCCGTTGATTTCTAGAATTAATATAGTAGTACATATAACTACCATATTACTTTTATATTTTTTTACTCCTTCACTTAACACAATACTGTACAACTATA